>PVJL010007105.1:0-82625 GCA_004026885.1 Lyroderma lyra | reverse complement strand
AAAAAAAAAAAAAAAAAAAAAAAAAAAAAAAAAAAAAAAAAGAAATAAAGTTTATAAAAAAATATTAGAAAAAAAAAACTCCACGGGTGATTCCAATCATTCGTTATGTTTGGAAACCTCTGTCCTAAGACAACTCACATTTGTCTGATAAGACTCATCCTTGGGGTGCTTGTTAAATATACAAATGATTAGGCCTTTCCCCTGGAAATTGTGATTCAGTAGGTGTGATTAAGATCGAGAATCTGTCATCATTTTCATGGTTTTATTTACTTAGCCATTCATTCATTCATTCATTCATTCATTCTCTCACTTATGAAACACATGTTCTGAGTGCCTACTACGTGCCACTCTTGGACAATTCTAGGCTCAGAGCCGGTGTGGCCATCACTCTTATCAAACATCAGGATAACGTCAGGGTTGGAGATAGAAAAGGACTTGGAGACACTGAGTGGTAACTTCCTCTACCTTCCTCTTAGCTGCTGCAGTCAGACGTGTGATGCAGACAGTGCATCCCAGAAGGGAAGGCTTGTCCTCAATCTGCCATCACTCAGCCATTACCTGGGAGTCAGGTTACAGAAACAGCCAACAGGGGTAACTGCTAATTTCACTAATGAAACCTTTCTCTGGCTTTCCCATTTATTATCAGTGTAACTTTGCATAATAAGATTATTCATTCAAAGTCATTCAAGGGAGAATGAGTCACACACGTGGGACTCCCAAGATGATGCAGTAGTAAAACTATTAAATTATTAAAAATTTCACTTTCCTTATTGAAAGTAATCATTCAAATCCAGATACTACTCCAAATCCATTGAAAGGCAACATTCTTCTCAATTTAGACTCTGAGAATTAAGGGGTCTTTGATATTAATAATGTCACTAAGAAAATGTATTTTAATAAGAGCTGTGCTGAATGAACCTCCACTAATGCACAGAGAAAGGGCCCACTGTCACAGAGACAATACAACTGTCTTTGAAAGGTCTCTTAAAACTCTTCAAAGACAATTGCACTGTCTCTATAAACACAACATGTGCCTATTCCTGCATCTCTAAAAGCCGCTGAATCAGCTATGCCGTGACTGAGGTGGTTATAAAACTCAAATGCCATTCACCGCTAACACCTCTACAGGGTACTTCCTCCACTTGCTTCCCCATTACAGCAGCTCTCCTCCTTATGGACCTCTGTTAACCAGGAGTGGGACAGAAGTTAAGAATTTACCAGAAACATAGGCAGAGAGCAACAATTATTTTCTTTGGGATTTTTAATTTTAACTGTACAGGCTTCTTCTCTTGGCTGTATAATTCAAGATGCATGATTTAATATATTTCAAGGGTAATACAAATGCAGTGACAAGGGAGAGTTTTTTCTCTATCACTGTGAAGGTTGCTTAGAACCCCGGGCTCCCCACTTAGCCTGTGGATCAGTTTCCTATCGTGCCCACATATTCAGTCTGTGCCTCCAGGAAGCAGCCCAAAGCCAGCATGGGCAGCTGCCCCTACAAGGGGTCACTCCCATGAGGCCACTCACCGTAATCCTGAAGCCTCTTGGCCACATCCACAGCCTCAATATTTGCAGACTTTTTGAAGGGTCTTGTATCCAAAATAAATTCATGAGCCACATAACCTGTTCAGGAAAATTGTTTCATTCAAGATTAGCACCAGCTTATTACCTAAGTAAATGAGCAAATAAATCAGCTTTTTAATGCATATTAAAATGCATGGACACTTGGTAAGTCTCACAAAAATTTCATCTGCTTTTATCACAAATAAAAAATTTACCATGTCAGGCCAATGTGTAGCACATGTAATGTGTGTAACACATCCATGAGCGAGCAAGCTAATGGGAGATGGGACTGCAGTGCCAAGATAGAGCTGGAAATGGTTTTTTTTCTAACACTATTATTTCTAATGATGAGGACCTAAAATCTACTTAAAACAGTCATCACAGGCCTGATCCTTTTATACAAAATATTCCTAAGGCTAAAGATTCATTGACACCCTTTTCAGCAACTTTGCCCCCAACATCAAATAACTGTTTCCTCTGCGTGCAGTAAATATATCCATAAGACACATACAGAATTTTACATGATTCTTCAAAGGGGCTTTTGAAGTTTGGGTTTCAGACCAAGAATTAGAAACACGGGTTGTCACACAACACACCAAGAGTGGCAAGGAGTTGACAGGGCCAAAGTCTCTGTGGGGGTCAGTTCATTTTGTTGTTCATAAACTGACTGCCTCTCTTTGCCCAGGCTGCCATCTCCCTAGCCAAACTGCTGACCATCTACCCATCATCACCAATGAACCAGAGAGTAAGTCAGCACTGTCATAAACATAACACTCCTGGGGGCTTCCCAAATTCTGTGGCCACACAACTGATAAATTTCTACACATGAGACAATGTACTCCTTAACCCGCTTTCTGGACTCTCAGTAAACAGTGAATCTACTACGTACAGATACCTGGAGTAGGCACGTCCTCAAGCCTGTGAAGAACAGCTTAACAGTCCCTGAAAACAGGAACGACTCTGCTTCTTATGTAATGAATACATATGAAAGGATTGGCTTTGTTTGAAAATAAGCCTATGAAGGCCTAAGACTTTGAATATACTGTCATGGCATGTTTTTAAAACATGATTTCTAGGATCTTGAGCCACGCTTCTTGCTCGACCCGCTCCTACCTCTTTGGAGTGTACTTTCTCTTCAATAAACTATCCCTTTGTTTCACTACTAAAAAACAAAAAACAAAAAAACAACAACAAAAAAACACAATTTCTAACAGGGATAGGGATAAACTGTTAGATGTTGTGAGGAGTGTGATTCAAAAGTGGAAGGACTAGACCTTACTTTATTCATAGGTAGGTAAGCTTAGGAAAAAAAGTGCCACAAGGAATGACCAGTTGGAATGTTCAGGGGGGAAATTATGAGATGATTTAAGTCCCCATCAACTACTAATTCCAGGAATCTTGCATGGCCTACCCCATTTGGGAAGCAACCTTAGACCTTTCTTCTCTGAGCTTCTGGCAGCCACCCCAGCACTGTGACAATGACACGAGGAGAAAGCGAATGAAGCTCGCTGCCCTAAAGGACACTCCACTAGCACGAGGAGAGGAGGAGACACATGACAGTGGAGTCTCTCTTGCTGGTGAACAGAGAGCAGAGTCCTCCATGCAGAGGCTCAGTAATAGCTGGCAGGCCCCGTCCAGCCAAGCCCAGCGCTGCTAATACCACGTCATCGGCAGAGGCCCCCACCACAGCCAAGTGGTTTGGGAAGAGCTCCATTTTCAAAATGAGGTTCAGATGTTCTTTTCTAAATCCATATTCTAATGCATTCAAATGGAAACTGTAGTAGAATTTCAGCATCTCTTTCTTTCTCCTTGAGCCCTTAAAGGGGTGAAATTTAAACTTGGTGGCTCTTGGAAGCCAGATCCCAAGAGGTTCGCCGTTGTTTGCAGTTTTAAAGAAGAAAAGATATACAAACCTTCTATGGCATATGTTGAGTCAGGGCAATCTTAAGTAGAAATTGTATAAACTGATCAGCACAAGTTTTAATTTTGACTACTGGGTATTTCTGCCAGGCCTAACCATGACTATAACGGAATCTGAAAAGACACCAAGTCAAAGGAGCAAGGACAGGACGGAGTAGGGTGATGGGAAAGCGAAATAAAAGCGACTTGGCTCTAAGCTTGGGACATCTTCCCCCCATCCCCGCCCCAGCCCCCAAACGCCAATTATCTTCTGAGACTGAAGATGCCATGGGAGTGTGCTGGAGAAAAATGAGACTTCTCACCCCATCCCCCACCACCAGCCCCCGAGAGCTGGGACCGGACCTCACTTATCACGTACGCTCTGAGTGATTGCCTAGAAATAAATGGGCCTCACTAACTAATTACTCTATAAAGTTTGGGTGTGCAATCAATGCTCAGGCAAGCTTTTCAGTTGCAATGCAGGGACCACAATGAACAGAACCAAAACTGACTGTTTCCCTGGGAATGATGTCAGGTAGGCAGGGCCCTGGCCTCAGGAGGGCCATTTTCCAGCCAGGGATGTGAGGGCCCAGCCTGAGGCTCATGTCCTCCCATGAGGGCCACCAGGAAACCTCTTCACATGAATTTCCAAGCAGAGGTAGGTTTGTCCAAGGTCAAATAGGGATAAGCACTCAAGAATTTAAAACATAAGTAAAACACTGGAATACTAGTAAGTTGTCTACTGCACTGACAGGAATTGTGATTAGATCAAAAAGTGAACTAGGCCTTCCACAAGACTAAACACCTGTGAATTTTTAAAATTCCTCCATTAAAAAAGTACTATCTTATCTGAGATGAATCCTTTCTTTCCTCATTCTAGCAAAATAGCTTAGCAAAACTGTAAACCTCAACAGTTTAGCTGGTATTTTCAAATCTCTCAAATAAATGGTTCATAAAGAAAAGCCTGGAGTTCATTAAACTATTGCCTCATAGTCATCCTTAATTCTGAAGTCTTACTTAGAGTTAGTAAATAGGGTTAAGATGAGTAACCATCTTCAAATATTGCCATTAGACATTTTGGAATACAGTGTGTTTAAAAACATTTCTATTTTGTGCCCTCAGGAGGTACAGTGATAATTCTTTTCTAGGCCCTAAAATGCTAAGCCTGAAATTGTATAATGGGTGTATTTATGAGACCAAACATGAGACAATTTTTGGTTTCATGAACTTTGGGATTGGGTAATAAAGTCTGTAATTATCAATCCATTACTGCTTGGGATGAGAAATAGGATTTATTGTTTAATTCTGGGGTAACATGTCAAAACAAATGGAAATTTCATCTATCTTTCTGTTCTGCAAATCCCCTAGGACTAGGACCGTCTGCCCAAAGCAGTCACTTAAGTGCTAAGCATGTTGCGGGCACCCCTAAGAAACACTGGCTCGTTGGCTCCCTCTCTCCTGGAGAGCCACCCGTGTCCCCACCTAGTCCACATCACATCTGTTCATGCTTAAAGAACTAAACTTTGCATCTCACAACTCTGTGCACGTACTAACAATCACTGACTTGTCCATTTTAAGTGGATAATTTTTATGGTAATGTGAATTCTGTCTCAATGAAGTTGCCAAATAAAGTTAGCCAGAAGGAAGTTTTCAATATAAAAAATTAAAAATTAGAAAAAACCCCATAAACCTTGTAAATTAAAACAAAAAGATGATTTTTCACTCAGCAAATCAGCAAGGATATTTTGTTTTTGGTTTGTGCTGCTTTTTCATTACCACAAGGTCCTGCTGGGATGGTCACTCTCATATGCTAAGTGTGAAATAAATAGGTATAAAGTCTCTGAGGGCACAATTAGGCCATATTATGAGAGCTTAAATGAATTCATATCCTCTGAGATAATAATTTCTCTTCTCCAACTCTACCCAGAGATTTTTGTTTTGTTTTTTAATCTAAAGGCTATTCATTGTGGCACTGTTACAAATGCAAACAACTCAGGGGAAAACCCTACAGAACTGCTTAAATCAGTGTACATCCATACAATAGAATCCATGTAGCCACGAATTCAGGCAGCCACTTTCAAAGAACATTTAATGACATGGGGAAATAATCACAATATAAGATAAAGTTAAAAAACAGGATATATGAGAAGCAGATGTATCAGAATAGGCGTTTTGTAAATTGTATAAATATCTCATCACTATGCTGTACACCTGAAACCAATATAACACTGTATGTCAAATGCAATTGAAAAATAAAAATAAATGAGAAAAAATTAAATTAAATTAAGTTAAAAAAAGAAAACCAGGATATAAACTGTATTTGTAACATGATCTCAAAGATGAGAAGGCATATAGCAAAATATTAATAGTGGTCACACCTGCTTGATGGGACCATGGATCATCCACATTTTCTTCCTCATACCTTTTCATTTTCCATGTTCAGCATCTAAATATACGTTACTTCTAGAACCACACAAAACAAATACTGAAGGCCAGTACATAAGCAGGATGCGTTTCACAGCGCGGGAGCAATATTTGAATTAATTAGTAGCTCTTGCAGCTTCTTCAGTACCCACTCCAGAAGCATTTTACTGTGTTCCTTGGAGACGTATTGCCCACAGATTTCTTTCTTACTCTCTGGGGAACATTCCTATTGAGAGATTCTGGTTATTTAGTTTTCTCTATTTTCAAACTCCAGAACCACCCCTTCGGCTACCAGTCTTTGAATGGAAGATGGCAGATGCAGGTGCACACTCCGCCCGGGCGGGAGAAACCCAGAGCACAGTGGGGCGCCGCTCCTGGGCCCCGAGGTCCGGGCGTGCTGCTTACTGACCGCTGCCTCCTGGCTCCAGTTCCCTCTGTGGCTGCTCTTGGATTCTGCGGCCACACCCAAGCGCTACGCCACACCCAAGCGCTACGAGTCTGCTGGACTCTTAGCGCCAGTCCCTCCCATCACCTCCGGGGTAACGTTGCTCCCCGCTTCATGGCCTTTTCCCTGGTCACTTAAAATCATGTTGTTTTCTTATTTAAAAACAAAACCAAACCGCGTCTTATTGAAGCAGATCCCCCACGTCAATACCAAGCTCTCCCAAACCATGAATGGAAGCTTCCCCCTTCTCCTCCCCAACCTCAGTCCACTTCTCCGTCCATTTTTACCCGGCATCTGCCTCACCTTTGTGCCCTGCTTTCAAAGAGGCCTAAGGCGTCCTAATTGTTAAGAGGCCAGGTGCTTTCTAGACTTCTACCCTAAGCGCCAAGCGCTCTTCAGTCTGTCTCTCCCGGTGGAGCAACACAGGCGCCTCGGTTTGTTGATCGCGCACGGGGTGCCATGCATGATGCCAGGTGGGGGAACTCGAGACCTGCAGCAGGCCCGGTACCCACCCTGCACGAGTTCCAAGTTGGCGGACAAACCCTTGCTGTGGAGGGAGCCAAGGGGAGCAGTTCTCTCCACGCGGAGAGGCCGGCTTCAGGGGAGTAGGCGGGGCCAGAACAGAAGCATGGGAGACAAGCAGTGGGTTTCTGGGGAGGGGCGCTGGGAAGAGGCTGAGGGGGCTCTAAAGCCACGTCTGGAATGGAGTCCCCCCTCACAGGCGACCCTTCTTCTGCATCCCTCTTAATGTAGCTGTCTGCTTGAGGGGTTTTGCTCTGGTTTTCCAATACTCCTTCCTGGGTTTCACCATTTCCAAGAGTCTGCTCTCAGATTCTGTGCCCATAAGCAAATCTCTGCATGTCTACCTGGTTTCATCCCCTTCCATCACTTCCAGGTGACTTTGTTCCTCCATTATGCCCTCTAGTACAAGCCTAAGAGGCATCCCTGAAATTTCTCTTCACATTCAACTTATCAGTAACTAAATCCTACCGATTCTACTTCTAATAGCATGCTCATTCCCTGCTACTGTCTTAACCCGGAAGAGGTCCGACTGATCTGAAATGCAAAGAGTTTAGAGATACAAACAAATGATTTTAACATTCTCTTAATCCTGTCTTTCCTCTGCTCAAAAACCTTTCTGACTCAACAACAAAGTCCAGAGCCTTCCAGGAACACCGAGGTCTCATGCAACTCTCCAACCTCATGCTCATCTGCTCCCTCACCTCCTCTCCCATCCTTCTGCCCATCCAACACTTCCACCACCCAGACAACTCCCTGCATCTCCTGCACCGCTTCCTCCTGTAACTCTGTTTACTAGGCTTCTGCTACTTTTCCTCCTAGGCTCATCCCAAATGGCTCCTCCCATAAGGCTCCCCACATCATGACTCTGCTCAGTCTTGAACTATTCCACCCTTTGGGGGTACTCCATAGCAATGTGTGATATAATGAGGTGTGGTATTCATGCATGTCTATCAGTGGTGTGGGATCCTTGTCGAGGTGGGCTGTGTAGACCAAGTTCATCGCAGTGTCTTGCAAATACTGATAACCCTGAACTATTCACAAAATTGAAGTTATTTCCTATAAATTCATGCTTTTCTCTTGATATATGCTAAGAAATATGTTTCTCACCCACTTCAGAAAACAACACATACTAGGTCAAACTTGGCTTAGCTAAGAAAAAACCAAAGGTAATGGTAGACTAAAGTTAATACTTGCCTCTTGCACCCCGGAAAAGGACTCTATAGTGCTTTTCTAATCGCTTGGCCATGTAGTTGGCATTTAATATAGCAACTTCCGTAGCCTGCTTCAGGCCCTTGCCCCCCATCATCTGCAACAGAAAGAAAAAGAACCATCAACCATAGAAGGAAGGGTAAATCCAATGGACACTCATTGAAGACACCCCCAGAGAAACACCCCGACAAAGGAAGTCAGCCCACTGTTACTCTGTAAATCGCAGGTGAGTGTAAAATCCTAACAAAGACATCTGTCAGTCCTCTCTAAGCCTGAAGTAATTTTTGGTTTTCTCCTTTCAACAGTAATTTTATATTTCTTATTACAATAACAAAACTTACAGCAGGGCAAAACTTATGGCTGGCTATCGTATTATCTAAAGAGGAAAAATAATTGATTTTAGGTTATACTCATTTGGGGAAGTTTTTGTTTACTGTGAATTTGAGATATCCTGATAATTGCCAAGAATTCCATGGGATCTTGACCAAAATCCCCTCTGAATCAATCTGTGTGGTTTGTTTTCCAATTGTCCACAGTCAAAGCCATTTATGTTTAACAACAACTATATTCAATCTTATCTTTTTCTGTGGTTCACAAGTCCCTGTGATTATATGGGGTGAACGTCATTACCAGCAAAGAGCTTCACTGAAGTCAAGACTGCCCCAATTTTTATTGTCTACTTTCTTCCCAGAATATGACATGTATGACAGAGGCTTGATATGTATTAAATACATAACTGATGTAAAGCACATGAGAAAGCATTAAATAAAACAACAGGGACACCGAAGTCCAAAGTAAAGAGGATACATTTTTGCCAGACTGGTCAAAGAAGGGTTCCCAGAGTAAGAGAATTTGAGTGGAAACATAAAAATTGGCAGACTTTGGATAGACAAAGAGAAAGGGGAAGGCACGCCAGGTGAGAAGAATGGCAAACACCAGGCGTGAAAGGGAGGGAGGGCCCAGGGCTGCAGTCTAGCGAGTTGTGACTACCCCTTGGAAGCCTCGGACCTTTGCTAGGAAGGGCCTGGACTTGCTTCGGCCAGCCACTGGCTCCAGATTTGTGGATCAGAGTTACTGAGCGGATGAATTTGATTCTCTCTGGGATGGGACCTAGGCATGTGCATTTTGGAAGAATTCCCCTAAGGATTCCACGTAGGCTAATGAGACCCAGAGGTGATGGCAAAGGGAAGTAAGGAGAGTAGTGGGGGCCCTTAGGAGGAATCTAGCAGTTGCTTAGGGAGTGTCCAAGATGGACTAAAGCAGGGAGAGAGGAGGTAGTTCTAGAGTCCAGGTGATAAGTATCAACAGCCTGAAATAAAGAAAGAGCCCAAAGTCAAAGGGGTTGCTTAAACCTTACTTTATTTATCTCATTTTTAAACCTGTTGGGTGTTCCTGGCATATGCCCAGACCAGCCTTGGAGCATTTACTTTATATATGTGGGAAATCTTCTCCAATCCAAATGTCCCTAACAAATAACTAGGGTTTATAGGACCTAGGGACCAAAAGGAAGTTGGGAATTCGATTCTGTTTGCAAAGAAGCAGACCTTTATTATGATTGTTTTTGTTGTTACTATTTGCAAAACAATTCGAGTATCATTTTTAAAAGCAGGTTTTGGTCTCTGAGGCACAGAGGTCTTGTTCCGGCTCTCCAGAAAGTTTTCCTTCGAATCGTATGTGCCACACTGTTCAAGAATAACAGCCAGCCCCAGAGAGTCATCCGGCATGATTTGCATAGCTGAGTTTTGGGGTTCTGTTTCACCCTTCCTTTAAGGCAGAGAGCCAGTTTGGGAAGGCTGCTCTAATTAGCGGCTGAGCGAGTATTCCTATCTAATGCAGCCTTGTCGGCCGGCCGAGGAGGCAGGCAGGCCAGTTTGAACAGAGCTGTAAAAACTCTGGCCTGAGTGTTTTTTCTAGAAACACAAAGGAAGGAAGCCTGTTCTCTGACAAAGTCTAATTATCCCCGAGAGTACAGTTCCACAGGCTGTAAGGGGCAAAGAGCTTTGGGAAACCACCACATAAGCAGATTTCTGCTAGTTTTCCTCCAGGCTCCCACAAGTATAAAGCAAAGTTACTTGTATTCCTAAAATTTATCTCAGGATCTCAACCACGTGTAACAATTAATATGTGCACTGTTTTTCACGTGCAAGGGGCCATACAAATTCTACAGGAAACCAAATGATTTGGCCAGAACATCCATATGACTCACAGAATTTAACTCTGTCTGGAAAAATATATCTGGTATATTAATTTCTCTGATGTTAAACCCACTATGAGAACCCAAAGGAAATAGCATAATGAAGACAGGATGAAATGAATTTTAGCTGCTCTCTGTAGGAAGGTTTCTTCCACCCAAGTCATCAACAATCTTCACTAACTACATCTGATGGGGGGGTTTTCATTTTTATGTTAAGAAGAAAGTCTGCAGTTCCCTGCACCCCCTACCCCCACATCAATCCCCTACCTACCTAACACACATTCACAGGCCTCACCTTAATATAAGCCCACGAAATGGGCAAGATGGAACTGGAGCCCCACGGGGCTGCGCTGACCGTACCCACAGGCTGGGCATCCTCATTTGGCTTTACCGAAATTATAGGATGGTTGGGAAGAAACGGGGCAAGATGCTTCTTCCTGTATTTTTAAAAGCACAAATTCAGAAGGTGAAAGAAGATCTGATTCAACCAAACAGGCCAGTGCTGGGCCCTGTCAGGAAGCTCTGCTTCAAGCAGAGAACTCTGACAGTGGAAGGGACCTGACACCTGCTGAGAGGCAGATGTTCAGGAAGTGCTCCTTCCTTCCTCCTTCACTGGAAGTATGGCTCCCCAGCCATCAGCTGGCTCACCCAGAACTGCGGCGGAGCATGAGGTGGAGGCAGGCAGCCATGAAACAGCATGCGGGGCCATGGGATCACCGGGATATGGGCACATCCCAGCCCCCCATGCCCTCCCTCCCAGCTCCACACCCTGTGCTCTTCCTGAGGCATCTGAGGGATAGAAGCCCGTGGGCTACACATTGGAGGCCAGCATGTGAACATCCCTGAGCTGAGGCACTGGGGCTCCTCCTCTTACAATCTATAATAATCATCAAAAAGGAAATCAGGAAGAAGCAAGGGGTCCAGGACCTTAGCAACCCTGAAGACTGGCCCCTTTAGCACATTTTTGGAAGACTGAAAGTCAGGAAATGGCTGCTCAGCATCATTTTCAGAAGATGATTTGATTTCACAGAGTAGAAAGTTGCCAGCTACAAGATATTCCTTTACTCTTTTCCTGACTTTATCCAATTATTTCTAGCGATAGGGTTTGTTTCCTCCTTACTTCTCTCAGATGTACCAAGAATTCAGGCTGCAAAGTGTTCAACACCTTACATCCAGTTTCTTTTGGCAGCGAAGGGTAAGAACAGTTAAGTTCTACTCTCCTAGCAAATTTCAATGATACAACATGGTGTTATCAGCTATCATCACCATATGTCCTCACACCTTATGCATCTTACAGCTGAAAGTTTGTGCCACTTTACAGCTTCTCCCCATTTGCCCTGTGCCCTACAGCTCCTGGCAGCCACTTTCCTACTGTGAGTTTGTTGTTGTTAGATGATTTACTTTCAATGTAACCATCAGCTGATTTTAAAAGGAAAGGAACAAAAAAAAGCAAAGAAAAGTTGCTTGGAAGTCCAAGCTCAAGTCTGAGAGGCACTTGCGGGTGCTAATACTCCAATTCTGATCATAATACTCCAGTGAAGCTGCCTTTGTTACTTTGTGAATAAACTCACCCTGTCTGTGCGTGAGTGGGAGCTTAGTGTGGTCAAACCCCGGGCTAGTGAAACTTAATCCCGCTCCTCTTTGGACGTACCCCAAGAGCGCCCCCTGCACTGCCCCAACACCGGCCCCTCCAGGCACTGTACATATGAAGGTATCCTGGACACTTCAAAACTTCCATGGGGATAAGAGCAAGTTTGGGGCCATCCTTCCATTCTCAGTCTCCAAAGCCACCTTGAAACCAGTAGCCCAGAACTTACACCCCGATGGGCCCCATGCCAGGGCCGCCTCCTCCATGGGGAATGCAGAAGGTCTTATGAAGATTCAGGTGTGAGACATCGGACCCAAAGTCTCCAGGACGACAAATTCCCACCTATCAGAAAGGGAAAGAGAAAAAGCGGAAGTTGAGAGCTGGAAAGGGTGCTCTGAGAGGTGGCCACGCTGCGCGCTGCAGCCACTGTCCTCAGAGGAAAGGCCGGCAGAACTGCTCACAGATGTGACCTCAGCACCGGCTGCATGCTGCAGGCAACGCCTGGCACTCCACAAGCAGGGAGGCTGGTGGTTTCTGTGGAAACAGCAACTGACCATTGAGCCTAATTTAGATACTAAAATACGGATCTGAATATATAGTCAATTCCTCATTATCCACCCCAGGAGGGAAGGCAGGAAGCACCCTCAGCACCAGAAAGAATATACTCCTTGCTATTGAAATGGGCATCTTTCACCCCAGCAATTCTATTTCCCCCCGTATGGTTGGCTTTGGGTATCATGCACTTTACCAAAGGGCTCCTTTGGGCACTCTGATAGAAGGGGCTGGAGGGATTCCCAAGAGGATGCTGAGCCCATGGAGCGTTAGGGAGGCTGGCAGTATTCCTGAGACCATCCTGATGCCAACCACAACGTTCAACAGGCGTTCCTGCCACTTTGGCATCAGGGCTGATTTTGAATGTGGCCGAAGATAAAGAATGCGTCTATTCTACTGAAGCAAAAAACAATCCCTAGACTACATTTACAAAGGGAATCAGACAGAAGCAAAGCAAAGCAGAGTCTGAAATAGTAAAACAAACATAACAAGCAATGAGCAAGAAGTTAAGAAGATTCTGAAAGAGATGATGATATTCCTCTACCCCAATGGATCCCTACACCATTTCCTCAGAGGTGCACATTACACAGGACCACCCCCACCCAGCAAAACAGTCAGGATTGACCCTCCAGGGACAGAACTATTCGCTGCTCACACTGCTAAAGCTGAAGCTGTTAATGGTTTGTCCAAGGCCATGGGAGATCCTCATTCACCCAGTGGCCAGAACTTGAGTCTGAATTCCGTTAGGAAGGCAGTCAGGTGACCTTCTTGTTTGTAGCACCCCAGAGGGACTGTACCCTGACAAGCTAAAGACATCCAGCTCATTCCCTGCTTCCTTTCCACCTTTTCCTCTCTTCCCCTGCATCTCCCATCACCTGGTCTGGGATTTGCAATCTCAGTGAAATTGGGGTTCTTGGTGAAATTGGCAATAAGAAAGTCAGCCTCAGTTCTGAATTCAACTTTCAAAAAGTCAGCAAATAATTTTTTTCACTTAGTTTTCTCAGGGATCCCACTTGTGCTGCCCACCTGAGCATTCATATTTGCGCCATCTAAGTAGACCTGGCCTCCATGTTGGTGGATCAGGTCGCACACATCCCTGATGTTCTCTTCAAAGACCCCATTGGTGGATGGGTATGTAATCATGATGGCTGCCAGGTTCTCCTTGTGTTTGTCCACCTGTGGGATAGAAAAGGGCAGAGGGAGACGAAGGAAGAAATGTTTCTTTCTTGATCAAAGCCTTGCTTTTTATTTTAAAGGATTAAAAAAAGATGAAGTCTTGGTCTTTTCATTTCTGAAATTATCTCAAAGTATAATGAATACAAGATCCACAACCATTAGTCCCTTCATCAGTCATTTCAAAAAAAAAAAAATAACAAGATCCCTTCAGGCTAGGTCTCCATGGTTAAAATCAAAAAGATAGTTCAGAAGATTTTTGGGTATTTGGGGCTCAACTCTCTCTAAAGTGGTTTTCCTTTGGTTCAAGTCCTCTCAGCAACTATTTCAGATCCTTTTGGTTCCAGGCATGTCTGCTGTCACCGGTATTCTCTCTCTGCTCATCTAGCCATATCCACTCTTACCCCCTTTTCCTCCCATTCTGCTGAATTCCCACAAGGAGTGTTCCTGCTCTGAGTTTTAAAAAATCTCTCTCCTTTTTCCTTTCGACAGAAGGCAAGCATATCTAAAAGGCACATGTCTGAATTTTGGGCCAGCAAGTGTAACGAGGCTTGTGTGGAAATTTAAAAAATATAAATTTGGGGTCATATCCTATCTTAGAGAGACTTAATGATTACAACTACTGGCCCAAAATATCTGTTGGTAAAAACTTTGTGGCTGATGTAAGAATGGGGGTGGAGTGGGGAGATGCGCAGGGCTGGGTATTTTCAGCTTTCCCTTCAAATGCAGTTACTTGACGTTCTCAGACTCCATGCCTAACAACCCTGACAAAAATCACATTGCTATTCAACTGATTTCCTTCCCTCTTAGGATGCAGCCTCCAGTCCACCCGTGGAAAGCAGATACGGTTGCTAGGCAACCTCTTCCTGGAGGTTGAGAGGTTGGGAGTGGGGAGGGGGGGTGTTTCAGGAAGAAGGGTGGAATGCTGCCTGATATTCAGCAGGTAATGGCTGGGATGGTCACAGACATTTGCAAAAATCTACATTTATGTTTCAATTCCCAGCACAAAGATCGAGAAAAACTGTGACTGCCAGTTTGATGAAGAATGGGGGAAAGCGGGAGTAGGTTGAGCGGAAGGAACAGGCAAGTCCAGCAAGGAGTCCCCTTACTACCACCATGAATAATTCATTCCGTGTCTTACACATGCATGAATTAGAGGATGGGAGTTCAATTTAAAGAACCTCCGCCATGTTGGTAAAGTAGACTACAGTCAGCTTTATTTTCAATTAAATATGTGACTGTTGCTTTTTATTGTTCTTATAGAGATGGTTAGGTTTTCTGATTTTATGCTATTTTCCCCAGATCCATTCAGAGGAGGAATTGGAACCTTTCAATTAGAATGCACACAACATAGTGTTGATATAAACCATCCAGTCCCTGATCCCCACCACCTCTTCCCAACCCAGACCTCTCCCATCTGATAAGTGTGAAACGGGTACCATGGCCTTGAGGTGAGCTGTGTCAATATTTCCATATTTATCCACCTCCACAGGCTGAATCGTCATGCCTGCCATGTGGGCACTTGCCGGATTGGTCCCATGAGCTGATTTTGGAATGAGGCAAACCTTAGGAATGGAATGAAAGGAAGGAAGAAAGAAAAGAAGGAGAAAAAAATAATCATCAGATTATTCAAAATGACAGAGAAGACCTACAACATTCTTGGACCCAACATTAAACAGGCATCACATCCTTTATTTAAACTTACCACTTGTGCCTTAAAATCTGCTACAATTTCATTATTACTGTATGGCAAAACAAAGTCCAAAAGGGGAGTTTTCATTTGAATCCCCAAACATAGTTCCCTAAAGACTTTCCGAACATTAGTACTCTCCTCCCTTCTCCCAGCACACCAAATACAGGCCTGGGCTTCTTCTAACCCTGCCTTAGTTATAATCTGCAGAAAGCATCTTACAAGAACATGAGATTGGAAGTTCAACTCTAGGACTCAAATGTCCAAGTCAGCATCAGTGCTCTGCTTAGCTCTGCTGAGATCCAGGAATGATAAAAACAGTAAACATAATTTCAAGGGCTCCATTGACATACATCCATTACGTCATCATTTATTGGATGTTTATTCTGTGCAGTGAATTCTTCATTCCCACAACAATCATCAACTAAGCTCAAAAACGGGTCAACCCGTGCACTGTGCTCACAGGGCCCATTCACTTACAACGCTGGCAGACGTACAAATGAATGTCGAGGGCCCATGGGTGCTGTAGGAACTCGGAATAAGGGAGTGTTGCTTCAATGTGACAAGATCCAGAGAAAGTGTCTAAAGAGCTAGGGCATAAGCTAGAACTTAAAGATGCACTGAACTGCTATGGGAGGTGGGTGGTGGGTCCAAAGTTAGAATCCTCAGATTTAAATCATTTTCATTTCCTATGAAAAAATCATGTGAACACAGGTGAACACACATGCTCTGATGGCCCACTACAGGAAAGTGCATCATAGAATTTTCCAACACAAAACGACAAGGAGAAGCAATGATCACCTTGAAAATAATCCCCATTTTGTTTTGTTTTTAAACCTCAGAACCAATATTGAAACCCTTTGAAAAGAAATGAATGAGCATTATTAAATGTACTTACAAAGGGAAAACCAGCTTACAGCTATTTCCTCAAAAACAGCCAAGTCAACTACTTAGTAAAAATACATGTGTACAAGCGGAGAGCTGTAAACCAGGGGCACACATGGAATTACTTTGTCACCCTTCTGCTGACAGAAAGTTTGTGCTCCTTTCCTTTTGAATGGCTGCTGCTCTTGTGCTGGTTATGCTGTGTTGTCCTCAGATCCTTTTTCTTGTTTAAATGCCTCCCAGGACCAGAGTGAATTTTGATTTCTCCGGACCAAAGCGAGAGCCACTTGCCTTTTCTCACAAGGTATTTTTAGTCTACCAAAGGAGTTTTGGATAAAAGGATCCCTTCTAAGCAGAACATTGATCAAGAAAGGGAAAGGAGAATGTTAAAAATGAATATAAAATATTTGTTAAAGGCCAATGTTAAGAATTCATACCAGGGAAGTTCTGCTGAAACACAAACATTCAAGCTAAAAATGTTGGCCATCTGTGATACACTGAATAATGGGCCCCTGAAGACGTCCACATCCAAATCCCCACAATCTATGAATGTTGCTTTATATGGCAAAAGGGACTGGGCAGGTGTGATTAAGTTAAGGGTCTTGAGATGAGGGGTTAAGGCTCTGGAGATGGGATCTTCAAATCCGGATTATAATTGGACCCTAAATATATTCACAAGTGTTCTCATCAGAGGAAGGCAGAGGGCGGTCTGACTACGGAAGTAGATGTGATGACTGAACAGGAGGTTGGAGTGAGAGCAGGAAGGGACCATGAACCAAGGAATGCAGGAAGCCTCCAGAAACTAGGAAAGACAGGCAAAGACACATTCTCTCCTGCACCCTTCAGAAGGAACCAGCCCTGCGAACACTTTGATGTTAGCCAAGTGCAACCAATTTCAGACTTTTGGACTCCATGAACAGTAAGGAAATATGTATTACTGTAACTCACTGAGTTTGTAGTAATTAGTTACAGCAGCACTAGAAACTAATACACACCCCGATATAAGGAGGAGTGGAAAGAACGATTCTCAGTAGTTGTGTCAATGATTCGTTTATGTGTTGCTGTTAGACATTCCTGGTTTTCTATGTAGATTTAGAAAACTAATTATTTTTTTAATGTTACTTTTTCCATACTTTCGAGTTGTGGTGTTATGAGGGACATGGAAACAAGAGAACTCAGATTTGATGCTTCAGTTTATCCAAAACTAATCTACTTTGGTGCTTTTATGCCCATTTAGGGATGGTGTGTTTTTATAACTTCCCAATATGCCTGGCACAGACTTAACACAGCTCATCCTCAAACGATTCAGGAGGAATGCTCCTTTGCAAGGGAAATCAATTTCTTACTGCTGGTCAAAACTGAACAACCAAAGGCCATTACTTTGCCTCAGACAGTTGGGAAGAAAAAGTGCAGGTTTTATTGGAAATGTTCTTTGGTGGGTTTTCTTGGCCAATGTTTTCCCTTTGCATAGGAAACTCTCTGGTCAGCAAACCCGAGTTAATATTTAACTAGCAAACTAAGTTACACCCACTCTTCACTGTTTAACAACTGCTAAGACTTACCGCCAGTTCTCCAGCAAGGGGGGGTCCCCTCCCTCCGTCTGTGTGAGTCTTGGGAATCCCTTCCCTCAGTCTTTGTCTTGTTCCCACAATTGGTCAGTATTCACTACACAAAGCATTTGCAATAACACAAGACTACGTATTTTGTTTCTAAGTGTGGTGTCGCATGACATCTATTGAAAAATATATACCCTGTGGCACCATGACACGTGACAAGACATCCGCTGTTAAGCTCCTCACACTTATTGACCAATTTGCTTAATGACCTGGTCGCAGGACAAGGACTCGGTTGTTAAGTGAGAAGTGCCTGTGTCACAGTGTTTAGGACGGTGCCTGGCACATGGTAATTGCTACATAAGAATTTGTTAAATGAAGCCAGCACACAGGAGCAACAAAATGGTGGTGTGAGAACGATCCCTGAAAAACTCCCCTGGAAATTACAATGAATAAACCATCTGTAACTAAACTAAGGACTCCCCACACAATGTGCAAACACAGCTAGGAGACCTGCTCATCCCATCAAAGTATCGGTGGAGGACAAGGGGAGAAGCAAAGAAGGGGAAGGGCAGAGATGCGGGCTGTGTGAGGGTCCCCACTTGGAACTCTGCTCTGAGGGAAGGAGGAGGATAAAGGTGGCAGGTGAGCATTCTAGACCTCACTTGGTCCGCGGGACAGAGGAAAGGGGCTCAGAGGCAGGGCTGCGAGACACCATAACCAGACCTCACTTTGGCCCCTAGAAGATGCAGATTGGGTGCCCCATACACGGCGGCCTGACTTCACTCTGGTCCGGAGAAGAGAGGGAGTGATGGGGGTGGTGAGGAGCCTTGGCCCAACCTCACTCCGGCTAGGGAAGAAGGAGAAAGGCAACTGCGGGCACACTGCTCAGCCCACAATGAGCACTGTCTGAGAGACCTGCATACAGGACTGACCCCAAGGCTCAGGGCAGAGTCCTTGTGGCAAACCGAGAACAAAAAGGCATAAGCCCACATTGCCTGTGCAGCCCTGCAGCTCAGGCAGAAAACAAAGGTGTGAACCCTGGCCCCCACCCTCCCCCTCCAGACTTCTGCCCTCCCAGTATTATCAGTGAACCCCAAAGAAATTGCAGCAGTGAGTGGTGGGTTAAGGAGCAGAATATCTACAAACAGAGAGGCTGCCAGAATGAGGAAACAAAGAACTACAGCTCAAAATAAACTTGAACAGCAGAAAATCACAATAAACAAAATGAAATGAACAACCTATCAAAGACAGAGCTCAATATAATAATTATAAAAATGATCAGAGCAGTTCCCTGGTGGTGTAGTGGCTTAAGGCTTCGGCTCTGTCAACACTGAGGCCTGTGTTCGATTCCCAGCCAGGGAACTACCCACATTAAAAAAAAAAAAAAAAATGATCAGAGACATTAGTGATAATTTCAGCAGAGAGAGAGCAAGCATAAAGAAAGACATAGAGACCATAGAAAAAGATCAGGCAGAGATAAAGATTATAACTGAAATGAAGAATGGAATAAAAGGAATCACCAGACTAGATGAAGCAGAGATGGGAATCAGTGATCTGGAGGTAAAGGTAGCAGACATCTAATCAGAACAACAACAACAAAAAAGAATCCAAAAAAACGAAGATAGAAGATTCCTTTGGGACAACATCAAGCACAATGACGTTCACATCAAAGGATTACCAGAAGGGACAGAGGAAAAGCAAGGGATCGAGAACTTATTTGAAGAAACATGACTGAGAATTTTCCTATCGTGGCAAAGGAAATAGACACACAAACCCAGGAAGCACAGAGAGTCCCAAACAAGATAAACCCAAACCAGCGCACACCAAGACACATCATAATTAAAACAGCAAAACTTAAAGACAAAGAGATAATATTAAAAGCAGCAAGAGAAAGGCAAATAGTAATTTATAAGGGATCACCTATAGGACTGTCAGCAGATTTCTCACCAGAAACTTTGCAGACCTGAAGGAAGTGGCAGAAAGTATTCAGCGTGATGAAAACCAAGGATGTACAACCAAGAACAATGTATCCAGCAAAGCTGGCATTCAAAATTAAAGGACACATAAAGAGCTTCTCAGACAAGAAAAAGCTAAAGGAGTTCATCACCACCAAACCAGTACTACAAAGAATGTTAGGGGGATTTCTTTAAGATGAGAAACAAAAAACAAAAATTATGAGTAATAAAATGTCAATAGCTACATACCTATCAACAATTATGAGTGGAGGAGTGTCAAACAGAGGAAGACAGATATAAATTGCCTTTGCTTATAGGTGAAACCCAAAGAAGAAAACAAACAAATGGAACAGGAACTGATTCGTAGATAGAAAAAACATTGGTTTGTTGCCGGATGGGAGGAAGGTAGGGGAGGAGGCATTGGGAAGTTCAGTTTGGTGGTGACAAAGTAATAGTTTGTGGGGATATAGGGTATAACAGGGAATATAATCAATAATGTTGCAATAACCATGTGTGCTGTCAGATGGGTACTGGATTTGGTGGGGTGAAGGGAGGAGGGCTGGAGAAGAGGGTGAAAAGGGGGGAGGAATCAAGAAGTGCAAATTCATAGTTACAAACAGTCACGGGGCTGTAAAGTGCAGCACAGGGCACACAGGCAGTAACACAGTAGTAACTATGTACGGTGTCAGATGGGAACCAGGGGTATCAGAATGAAGATTTTGTAAGTTATATAAAGGGCTCACCACCATGTTGTACACCTGAAACCAATATAATATTGTATGTCAAATGTACTTGAAAAATAAAAATGTTAAATAAATTTGTATTCTCCCAAATTACACTAGTAAATCAAGAACTTGGCCACTGCATTTTAGGAACCCCTGAAATTTAACCTAAGAGTAAAGTGAAAATAACTTCCCCAAACAGCTTGAAACAAGAGAACCATCAGGAATGCAGGTTGTTCTACAGCATATGATTCCCCCACACTTTTAAGAAAAGGATGTAGTTTACTGGATTCCACTGTGTAGGAGCAGCAGCCTCACACTTCTCTGATGTAGAAAAATCTTCCCTAATTACTTGAATAATATTTTCTTCTCTGACAGGGAGCTCCAACAGCTACCTCAGTACACAGAGGCCAGGAGGAATATCAGAGGGGACGTCTAATGTCAGTCATCTGTTACTCTTTCACCAAACAGCAGCAGCTTCAACATTTCCTATCCGAATCTATGACAGCGCTGAGACTCCCCGGTCCAAAAAACATTACATAGTTCCTCAGAAAGCTAAAGAATTCAAAACCACAAGAAAACGCAAGTGAAAAATAAGCAGGTTGGAATGTCAGGGATTGTGTCTCCGGACTAGCACACATGGTGCCCTGGATGTGGCCAGTATGTCCTGTTTTTCCAAGGTCTTTGAAAATCAATTCCCTTCCCCGACCAGGACGAAGGCCGAGGAAAACACACCTGTGGAATCAGGATGACTAAGCAAGGGAACGAGAGAGAAGCATGTTCTTTCTGTCCTCCCCTTTTTTGAAAAGGAAGTGAAACAGGCTCAGATTCTCTCATTGTAAAATCCAGGCAAACAATCCCTGTGTTAATAAAACCAGAAATGGACTAAGATCAGGCTGCCTCTTACTGCGCCCCACTTACTTGGGCAGTCAGACCACCCTGGGATGAGCCTCTGTCCTGCTCCTGACCCCGACGCACTGCTCTCTTTAAGAATTCCACTTCCAGGCGCAGGGGGTTGAAGTTCTAGCTTAGTGTCATCGCCGAAGTGAAGGCCTGAGGAGCATGACCACCTTCAGCCACAGGTTGAAGCCTGTGTCAGATCAAATGCTAAAGGCACTGCCTCTGAGAATCCCGAGTGGGTCCTGCTGGTCCCCACAAGGCCCCCCCACCCCCAGGCCCAGCAGTTTGAACCCTGGAGACTAGACTCTCATACTCAAGGCAAACAATGAAACAGAAACATCAACTCTACTCCATGTCTTCTTTTGTTGCTTAGAGCTGACAGTGATTTAATAGGGCATTTGTTGACTCAATAAATATTTTTTGAGTATACATATGACCAGAACTGAGCTCAGGCACAGTAGGAGTTACAGAATTAAAGTTCAGTCTCTGCCCTTTGGCCAGGCCTAGGGCCAGGGCTGAGCCCAAGAGGGGAACCCTGCAAGGTGACATTCCCCGCTTCCTCCCTCTGCCCCCGGGGAGAGCAGTTCCACAGCCAAACGCTGACTTTTACTGAGTGGGTGTGACCAACAGCCTTTTATCTCTGAATGTTTTCCCTCAGAATGGCCCAGTAAAGTATGTTGGAGACAAGGATCATAATGGCCAGTTCACAGAAATTTGCTTCTTGGTTCTATGTTCCCGCAGCTACTTGTAAGAAGTCTTGGAGGAAGTGCCACACAGAACGAAAGGCACTTTGGGAGCTGCACCTGCTGCCACCAGGTGGTGACCAGGCACCACCTGTCCACACTCACCGTTCTGTGTCTCTCTCCTTTTCCTTCCAAGTAAGCTCGGATTGTGGCCAGACCAGCATACTCCCCCTGGGCTCCACTGTCAAGACAAGAAGAGAAGGATCAGGGCTTTAGGCCTTTCTGCTTTTATTGACTCATTCAACATCTATCGGGCCTGGGCTGCGTGCTCATTAACGTGACACAAAGTCACTCCCAAGCACCATGGAAAGCTCATCTAGGATCTCTGCGTGAGCCTAAATGACTTGAACAATGCTGGTCTGTGCACTAAAGCTCACGTACTCCTACTCAGAGATGGGCCTCTCGACCCTCGCTCAGGACCATGAATCTAAAAAATCTTTTTTATTATGAAATATTTCAAAATCATTCAAAAATAGAAGAATATAAGGAACAGCATGTACCTATTGCCCAGCTTTAATGAATGGATTGTGCTCAGTCTTGTTTCCAACTATATCCTTCACTAACCCTCCTCACTCTGAACCAGATTATTTTGAAGCAAAACTCAAGCATCGTATAATTTCATCAATTCAAACTTCAAATGTGCCTTTCAAAGATAAGAACTACTATTATTTTTTGGGGGAGGGGGGTAGTTCCCTGGCTGGGAATCAAACCCAGGCCATGGTGTTGAGAGCACTGAAGCCTAGCCACTACACCACCAGGGAAGCCCCAAGAATTATTTTTTTAAATTTAACTACAATATCATACCTAAAACCATGAACAATGATTTCTTACTATCACCAAATATTTAGTCAATGATCAGATTGCCCCAGACTGCACTATGCATGTCAGTCTCAGGGGCTGCTTTCCCAGGTCCCCCATGCAGGTGGCTGCTAGTGGCTGGCCACCACTTTTAGAACGCACTTAATGACTAACATTCCAGGGAGCAATGCTGAGTCAATCACAAACTGTTACTTAATGTTCTCAGCACTCTCTGCAGGAAGGAAAGGGAATTGAGTAATAGGTCTTTTAATCCCATTCAAACTATATTATTTCTTCCATTTTACCAAATTACACCATTATTTGACTCTGTGGAAGACTCAGTGGTTTTGACATTCATTCCCTCTGGTCACCCAATAATACTGAGATCACACTGTAAATGCACAAGGCTTAAGAATAAATTAACTTTCTTTTATTTCTTAACTGACTGCTAAAATTTTGAGCACTGGATTTTTTTTTTTTTTTTTTTTTGAGAGAATGCTGCCATAGAACCAGCAGATTTGAAATGTATGCAAATTAGAGTAGGGGCATTGAAGGCTTGGTGTCAGGAGATGGCAAAACTGATGATTTAGAGCTCAGCATGAGGACAACAGAGAATAGGGAAACATCTGGAGACGAAGGGTTTTCGGCCTGGTGGGAGAAAGGGAGGAGAGTGATTTCCACAGCATGAGTACCACAGAGCAATAGAAGAGGCTAGATGAGTTAAGTAACAATAATAACAACCATGAATATAAATTGCTCCATTACTTAAGCACTTCCTACTTAACAGGTAAACAGTAGCCATTGTTGTTGCCATCAAACACTCTACATTAACTCATCTAATCCTCCCAATACCCCATGACATAGGTACCATTGCCTTATTTTGCACATAAAGAAACTGAGGCCAGAGTATTACCATGCCCAAACAACCAACAGTGACGGGCGGGGACTTTGGTAGAAGTCAGCCTGTCTCAAGGAGCCTCGTGAGCTGGGCAGTTCCTCTGAGCATGTGATGCTTCTCAAAAGAGAGTTGTGGGAGCAAACGTGGGCTTCCCTTCACAGAGCTCTCTCCTGACTGATGGAATCAGGAGGTGCAGCTACACATAAAAGAAGGCCTGACCCTGTAAGACCAGGGGTACCCAGTTACTTGTTACCCACATTGAATGAGCTTTGCCTCTCTCTGCATTCTTCAAGGGAGGGAGGCAAGCACTGGTGGTCTGTTTTTCCTGGCTTCTGACAGACAAGTTCTGGTTCATCCGGTGTTTTGTTTGTTTGTTTGCTTAGAACAGGAAAATGAATATATCACACTTCAGCAAACTACTCATACCACTAGTTACTTAGGCTCTCTGTGCCTCTGTATCCTCATCTTTACAATGTTAATGAGGTGATCCATGGTAAAGTGTGTATCACAGTGCCTGGCACAAGGTAAACACTCATTAAGTACTGGCAACTATCATTACTCTTATCATGGTCATCATTGTCATCATCATCATCATCATTTTTATCATCACCAGTGATGTAGCAACCCTGACTGCTCTGCAACTCAGGCACTGTGGATGGGTGAGCCCAGTATAGGCACTTCCTGTAACTATGTCATGAAGCCAATTGGTCTGGTCGTTAAGCGAAAAACTTGAAGGTAGATATCTTGTGGTGTGTGGGGCACCGAGGGGTATGTATTTTTCAATCGGTATCACTCAACATTACACTTATAAATAAAATATGTGGTCTTGCATGATTGTGAATGCTTTGTGTAGTGAATACTAACTGACTGCAAGAATGAGACAAAGATTGAGGAAGGAGATACCCCACACTGGGGAACTGGTAGTAAGTTAAATGCATAGATCATTAAGTGAGGAGTGGCTGCATTTGAATGAGCATTTCTACAACCTTCAACCTGGATTACCCTCTTTCCCCTCTCACCACCCAAATTCCACTCATTCTTCAAATAGTCCCTACTCAAGTTCCACATTGTCCATAAAGCCTTGCCCAAAGTCACAAATCCAGTTCCTCATCTTAGTCTACAAATCCCCAAGGTTTGTGGCTTCTACCCACCTCTATACCCATCTTCTGCTACTCCTCTCTTTGCTCACTATCTTCCAGCCAGTCAGACCTTCTTCCTTAGGTGAAACACATCAAGCTAATTCCTGCCCTGGGACTTTTGCACAGGCCACCCTTCTGCATGCACAGCTCCACCTTTACATCTTCACATACTTGGCTTATCAGTATTTAAGCCGCGAGCTAAATGTCACTTCCTCAGAGTGGCCTTCTCTAAAGGCAGAAATCTTACCTGTCTTAACCAACACTGTATTCCCTTTGCCAAGAACACTGACAGTCGATTTTCAATAAATACAGATCGATAGATTGTTTGATTGATACTTTACCACCTCCAAACTTTCTTTTCTGGTAATACCATCCTGTACATGTATTCTACATTAGAAATTACTATAGATCTCACATTTACTTTGTGTGCCTATCTTATCTCAATTAGAATATAAGCTTTGAGAGTAGGTTCTAGGTCTTAGAGTTCTACATACTGCCTCACAAGGAATAGAAGAGCTGTCCAGAAAGTGTCCAGCCATATAATATGAAAAGTAGAGGTATTTATGGCTGGATTTTTTTCTGAACAGACCTCATATATAGAACAGTCCTCTGCATGGAATAGTTCTGCAATAAATACTTAGAAAATATGTTCAAAACTGAGTTCCCTTCTCCTGCTAAGGCAATCAACATTAATGTTGTCCTTCACCCGATCATGGGAAGGGGCCTCAACAAATGGACTTTGTATTTTCCTGACTTCTATTCTTCTTGTTTTGTTGGAAGGCCAATCAAGACGTATAGGCTAGGAATAAAAGGAAAAGCTAGAATTATAAACCAGTAACCCAAGAGAAAGATGATAAACTGAAGGTTTGATCAGAAACACTGGAATTTTTTTGCCTGAGACACAATTAAAATCAGGTATGTTACAACTCAAAAAGTGCAAAAGGGGGGAGTTCCCTGGTGGTGTAGTGGCTTAAGGCTTCGGCTCTGCGGCCTGGGTTCGATTCCGAGCCAGGGAACTACCCACATACCAAAAAAAAGAAAAAAAGTGCAAAAGGAAGGTGTGAATGCCCCAAAAGGTTTACTACTGGGGTACTATTAAATTAAGGGGAATTATTAGTGCCACCTGTTGGTGGAAAAGTATTATGAAAAACAACTGCTTATGTGAATATCCCAGATTAAGAGACCATTAGAAAACTACTGTGGGGGGCAGGCAGAAAGGATAGTGGGTTTCTGTCATCTGTTTAACATGAAGCAGTTAGTGGCCTGGGCCTGCAGAACCAGTCACAGCGAGGAGGCCTGCAGTGGATGAGGAGCCTCAGACCCACAGAAGTACCATGTGAGCATAAACTGTTTTAGAAAAACCAGGCTCTCCAGTCAGGCTGACGAAGGGAACTGCTGCACATGATACTATTTAACATAGAATGAGTGAAAAGCGAGAGACAACATCTTCCAAAGCCCAGACTCATTCTACAAAAAATTCATGAGAATTCCAGTAGTCTAGAAGAAGCTAGAACACAAGTACAGTGACCTCCAAGATGAAAATCAATTAGAGTTGATGGGATTCAACAGCTTTGTGATCATTTAAACCTCAACTCTATCAGTAACAGTGTTTCGTGATAAGTGTGGAAATTTAGGGCAACAACCCAATGTGAATTTATCAAAGAAAGGGTGAGTCATTGAAATTTGAAGATCCTATGACAGAGCTAGGGTCAGAGTTCACCTCTTTTGTGAAGATTAGAACAAGAGTTTAAGAACACAATGGAATTCCCTGGTGGAGTAGTGGCTGGGCTTTGGTGCTCTTTTTCTTTTTCGCCTTTTTTTTTGTATGTGGGTAGCTCTCTAGATGGGAGTCGAACCCAGGCCGCAGCACTGATAGCACCGGAGCCTTAAGCCACTGGACCACCAGAGAACTCCCGCTTTGGTGCTCTTAACACAGCAGCCTGGGTTGGATTCCCAGCCAGGGAACTACCAAAAAAAAAAAAAAAAAAAAAAAGAACACAATAAACTTCAAAGATTTTTAACATTTTACCTTTATCTTTGTTAAGAACACTGGGCAAAAAAGGTTGAGATTTAAATAGACTACAGCTTCATTATATCTGGAAGACTTAAATTTTTAGATCTTTGGAACAAATTTTTATTGGATCAGTCCTAAGGGAGAGACACTTGGAACCTTCTGTGAGCTTTTAGAAATATGATTGTAGGTGATATGTCCATCTGTGATGAAGAAGGAACATGGCCTGCTCTGATAAACAATTTTGCAGAACAGGCATAGTCAGTAGTCACAGATGGAAAGCACAGCACTTCCTAAGCATAAAACTTCACATGGATTAAGATTATAATGATGAACTGCATTCTGTAAAAAAAGCATTTTGGTTGGTTATTATGTACATTTTTCACTGAGGTACGTACTGTAGAAATCATCCTTGACCAGTCATAAAATAAATGCTTTCTTTATCTGTCTAAAGAATATGGTGGCTGACTTCATAGACACCATAAGAAAGTTCTCAGAATCTGGGTGCATTGGAATATTTGGAGATACATTATTATCACTGCTGTTTTTAAAGACTTCTGCATAGGTTTTATAGTTATGAAAAGTTGATAGAACCCATTTTGCAATACTGAAGAATATGCTACAATTAATGCTTGCTGGTGAATCCCAGCAGTCACCAAAACAATGGTTGAATTGTATTTTAATTGTACTGGAAACACAGCATTTGTGTTCTCAAGTAGGATGTTGTATTTATACAAGTCAACAAGTGTTAAAAATGTGTCCTAGAGGAAATGATCACGGTACAGATCTTACTGATTTTAAATTTTGGTGCCAGTAATTTAAGATTAATACATTTTTTAAAAATTATCAACTGTCTAGTTTTGCCAAATCTATTCTTGTTTTCATTTTCTCTAGCAATTCCTCTGAAAACCACAGTTTTTAACATACTGCTATAGTGTACACATGATGATCACACTTAGGGCATGATTTCAGGGAAGTTTTCTTTTAAGCCAGCAGTTCTCAACCTGTG
Source organism: Lyroderma lyra (assembly GCA_004026885.1). NCBI lineage: Eukaryota > Metazoa > Chordata > Mammalia > Chiroptera > Megadermatidae > Lyroderma > Lyroderma lyra. The sequence goes on along the minus strand of PVJL010007105.1, from coordinate 54,750 downwards.
GGTTGTGACCCTTTTGGGGGTCAAATGACCTTTCACAGGGGTCGCCTAAGACCATTGGAAAACACATATCAGATATTTACATTATGATTCATAACAGTAGCAAAATTATAGTTATGAAGTAGCAACAAAAATAATTTTATGGGGGGGTCACCACAACATGAGGAACCGTATTAAAGGGTCGTGGCATTAGGAAGGTTGAGAACCACTGTTTTAAGGTGTTTACAAGTTAATGGGCCTATTTTATTTCTAATAATGTTTGAACTTACTAAGAAGATTTTTATAGTATGCTTTTAAAAATATATATTTTATTAAATTTAAAAAGAAACTTTTCATGAAATAGTTTTTATATTGATAAATTATAAATTTAAATAGGAAATAAATTGTGTTTTTCCATCTATAATACTTATAATGCCTAACATCTAGCCCATTGCACAAACTGTTACATTTAGAAGCTATGGGAGTTCCCTGGCGGTGTAGTGGCTTAAGGCTTCGGCACTGGAGCTGTCAACACTGCGGCCTGGGTTTGATTCCCCGCCAGGGAACTATCCACATACTACAAAAAACAAAACAAACAAACAAACAAAAAAAGCAGCTAAAATATGCATCGTTATACAATAAAACAAGGTTTTCAGAGCTATAAGCAAGATTATTCTAATACTTATATGTGAAGGCAAAGTTATTGGAATAGTTACATTTTGAAAAAGTCTGGGAGAAATCAGTCTATCCAATGACTTCCTATTATTATGTAGCTACAGTAATGAAGACTGTGTGCTATTGGTGGAGAGATAGATATGTAGATGAATGGAGTAAAAAATAGACACCAGAAATAGATTCATATAAATAAACCCAACTGATTTTTCACAAAGTTGCAAAAGCAACTCTTTTTCCACAAATAGTGCCAGAGCAATGAGACATCCACGTCAGCCTAAGTCTCATACCTCATACAAAAACTATATCAAAATAAATCATGGATTTAAATGTAAAATATAAAACTATAAAACTTTTGAGAATAAGCGGAAGAAAATCTTTGGAATTTAGAGCTAGGCAAAGAGTTTTTAGACATGAAATCAAAGGCACAATTCATAAAAGCAAAAAATGTAAGTTGCACTTCATCAAAATTAAAAACTTTTGCTCTGCAAAAAACCCTGTTAAAAGGACAGAAAGACTAGCTACCAACTGGGAAGAAGTATCTGTGAACTACATACCTGACCAATAGTACAAAACAGACAATGCAATTAGACAGTTGTGCTGTGATGATCAGACGTGACTGAGCTCAGCAGTATAAAGGAAAAGTTACATTAGGATGGATGTTGGAGATGTGCTGGGTTTTCACCGTTGTTGCTTTTATGGGTGTGGTGGGGATGCACAGTCTTTTGTTCCCTTATATTTGGCGGAATTTCATGTGAGGTTAGGGGAAAGGCAGGGTCCTAAATCCCCCTGTGAAACAGAAAGGGACCAGATACTCCCAATCACTACACATTAAGAAGGTGCTGGGCATGTCACCCACTCTCAGCCACAGGATACATAAGACTGGGACCACAGGAATTTGGAGGGAGTGACCCAAGGAAAGGACAGTCACAGATTTTCCAGCAGTGGTGGAAAGAAACTCTTCCTCTGGCGTGACCCTGACTTGTCCTTTGCTGCCAATCCCTGCTGAGTCTCACTCACTTCTGTAGTCCCATTCTTCAGTTGCTCCCTCAGTTCTGGGAAGTGCCCAGTATCTTCCCTGTAAATTGCCTTTTTACTTAAGTTAGTTCAAACCATTTTCTGTTGTTTGCAACCAGCATTAAATCTCTCCTACAGCTCGGCATCTCAGTCCCTCATTCTGAGGCAGGCCTAACCGCCTAACCGAGATGGTTCTGTGGCCATTCTGGAGTTTCTCCCACCTCTAACAGCAAAGCCTTCCTTGATGTACTGTCCTTTTTCAACCAGTTTGGTCCTGAGCACATCACTCCTCTGGATCTTAGTTGCCTCATCTGCCACCTAATTCACAGGTGAATTAAAATTTTTTGTATTACAAAAGTAATACAGTCACATGATTCCAAAAAGCATATGAAGTGTAAAGTAAAGAGCAGCATTTCCCATTCTTTCCCAGTCTCGCTCTCCAGAAAGAAACTCTTAAATTTTTTCTGAAATTTATGAAAAACACTATTAAATTTCTCTTTATTTTGCTACCAAATTTCCCTCACCCAAACCCTTCTTTACTTTAAAAATACAACCATCAAGTGGTCAGGAACAAAAACGATCCAAATGAAACATTAGCTAAAAAACTGACCTTATGATAGAACTGATATAAGTAAAATGATCAAAACAGCCGCCGTGTTGAAATGACCCACGTCAGTTCATGGCAGCCTCCTAAGACCACCCCCCAAGAAAATAAGGCAAAGACTGGTGCTCAATTCTTATCTATTTTATAAGCCACATAAACAGGGTCACTGGCAATTTACCAGTGCACATACTTTGGAAGCAACAGGATTTTAATCAACTTTTGCATAACTGAAGGACAGCCACTACTCACTTAACCACCTACCTGTTTAAGGACTTCTCGGACCAGTTTTCCAATACGAGGAATCCCCTTTCTCAGTCTCTGTCTCATTCTTGCAGTCGGTTAGTATTCACTACATGACATGTTTGCAATCACACAAGACTACGTATTTTGTTTATAAGTATAGTGTCTTGTTTATAAGTGTGGTGTCGCGTGATAGCTATTAAAAATACATACCCTATGGGGGAGTTCCCTGATGGTGTAGTGGCTTAAGGCTTCGGCATTGGCACTGTCAATGCTGCGGCCTGGGTTCGATTCCCAGTCAGGGAGCTACCCACATACCAAAAAAAAAAAAAAAAATACATACCCTATGGCGCCACAACACACCACAAGACATCTGCCTTTAAGCGCCTTCATTATCAACCGATTCACTTAATGAACTGGCTGGAATGAACAGAGAACTCTACTGTTCAGGGAGGAGTGCCTGTACACCCAACACTACCTGCGTCTGTACTTGTATGAGCTTAAAATAAAAACGCCTTCACATGTCATTCTGGAATGTTCTTACCAATCTGTATCTAATTTGGCTAAATTCTACACTTATAACCTCTGCATTCTGGTCAAGAAACATCTGGATAAATTCAGCGGCTCTAACCTTTCTGCTACCTGAAGACTACCTTAAAGACATGGTTCTCAAGCTCTGAGAGCCCCAAACAATAGCATCAGCAACACCTGGGAAGCTGTTAGAAATGCAAATTCTCTGCTCCAGCCCCAGGCACCACTGCTCTAGAGTCCTACGAAATGAAAACACCAATGAAAACACCAATCGTACTTCTGAGAGCTAAGGGAATTGAGGGAAGAAAGGCCCTTTGTCCATTAGTTTATATTCCCCCCCACCCCCAAATGGCTCTTCATCCTTCATCCTTCTTTCTCTTGTTGGCATTCTGGATGTTTCTTTAAGGAAATCAGTCCCTAATGAGAGCTCTCTGTAGGGGAGGACTCTGAAGCTGCATCAGGCTCAGTAGGAAAAGCCTGTCAGATTACCAAGGACTCCGAGCTCAGGAAAGGAGACAGAGAGGGCAGTTACTGGGTGTGTGACTCTGTTGTAAATTCTGCCTTTGGCTGCTGGAGGCTTCCAACCAGTTTCAAAGTTCACTCCTGGAAGATGTTAGTCTTACGACCCAATGGTGCATGTGAGCTACCTGGGCTCCATCCCCGCTCCAAGGAGATTCTGGTGCACCTAGTTTGTGGGAGGGCATTGGTATTCTTCAAGGCTCCCCAGGTAATTCTAATAGGCAACCTGAACTGAACTCCTGCAACCCCAGTTGTTTTCACGGTGTGGGGCCAAACCAGCACATCGGAGGCAGCACTGGGAATCTGTTGGAAATGCAAATTACCAGGCCCAACTCTGACTACTGAGTCAGAAACCCCACTGGAGGGCCCCTAACAATTTAACAAACCCAGGTGATTCTCAGGCACAACTAAGTCTGAGGTCCATTGATTATGCACTGTTCACACCTCCATTAAGACCCTTCCTGGGAGGAGATTGTGGGAAAGCAACTGCCACAGTCTATTAACATTCAGGAGGACAGCCTGCAGTTTTAAGATAAAAACAACATCCTCACTCGCACAAGCCAAGTGAGCTAATAATAATTTTAGTTTGTCTTTCATTTTAAATATCCTTGGAAGGTGTTAATTACTGTTTCTGTCTGCCTTAAACATTGCATTATACACAATTCTAACCCAGCAATTCCTGAAGTGTGTCTGCGAGCTGCTGAATGAATTAAGAGTGTCACAGTGTTATGGAAACAAACAGAAGCAATCATGCTGTGCACAGAAGGAAATGGAAAAGTAATTAAATATTGTTTGACTGTGTTCTCTACTGAACTGGAAATGCTCTCCAGGTTTGTGGACTGAGCAAATAAATAGGAAAAATGGGGACAAGCTTCTTGACATTTTTGTTGCAAGTCCTTTAAACACCTTTGGGATCTAACTATTCCAGAAATAGAAAGACCAAGTGAAGGCTTAGCTACATGAACCAAAGTTCTCATGCCACAATTTGTGCTTATATAATCCATTATCATCCACATTTATTGGCCATTTCTCAATTAAACCTCAATCAAAATGATAACATAGCATTCCCTTCCTTGCTATACATAAAAGAGAAACCTGCATCACAACTATGGAGGACGCCCTGTAACAGAGCTTTAGAGGCTTCATGTATTCAGGGTTCTAAACTTTCCTTTAAGCTGCTGACTTGCCTCTCAGAAAAAAATCTGCTGAAGAGAATGACCTTGCCTATGGCTGTTTATATCTAGGCAGACACTATTAGAGAAAGAAAGAATAAAACACTCAGGTTCATGCCCAAAAACTGTGTTCTACACAGGCATTTTAGAACTGGAGAGTTGTATGTTGAATCCACTTGATGTTAAATATCACTCCATTCTAGAGAGCTTGAACTGAGCTTGGATCCTTTGCCATTTGTTGTGAGCCTTCCTCACTTTACTTTCTGCCTTGCTTCTAAGATAAGCTGAGGTGGTATGTCTCCAACCCCAGGGCAAGCTTCAAAGCCATTACATCAGCAGATGGAGAAACCCTCTGAGATCTGGAGAAAGGGGTGGAAATGAATCTGTAAAGCATCTAACTATGCATTCAATTATTTCATAATATATATGTTCCTACAATAAAAATAACTCTTGTGTTGTATAAATAACATGTATCATGGTTTAAAAATTTTTTTTAGCAATCTCAAAAAGTATAAGGACAAGAAGTAAAATTATCTGAAATTCTACCACCTAGAGATAACTATTTGAGTGTGCATCCTTTCGTATACCTTTTTCCATCTATGTAGAGGGTCAGAGGTGTAAAACAGAATGACAGTTTCTCAAAAAATTAAACAGAGAATTACTATACATCCAACAATTTCACATCTGGGTATATACCCTAAAGAATCAAAAGCAGGGACTCAAACAGGTATTTGTACACCAATGTTCATAGCAGCATTATTCACAATAGCCAGAAGGTTAAAATGTCCACTGATGGATGAATGGATAAACCAAATGTGGGATACACACACACACCCCAGAATATTATTCAGTCTCATAAAGGAAATACTGACACAAGCTACAACATGGGTGAACCTTGAAGTTATGCTAAGTGAAATAAGCTAGACATAAAAGGACAAATATTACATGATTCCAGTGATATCATGTCCCCAAAGTCATCAAGTTCATAGAGATGGAAAGCAGGGTTGCGGTTGTCAGGAGCCGGGGGGACGAGTAAAGTGAGTTGTTTATGGGCACAGAGCTCCGATTTAGGAAGATAAAGTTCTGGAGAAGGATGGTAGTGATGGCTGCATAACAAAGTGAATGTACATAACACACCATTGAACTGTACACATAAAATGATTAAAATGGTAAACTTTATGTGATGGATATTTTATTATAATAAAAAATATTTAGAGTTGCAACATATTACTAATGCCACTTCCTAAAAATTATGCCTTATTTATCTTTTAAATTTCATAAAATAACCAAAAAGGAAAGGCAATATATTTTGATTCAAAACTTTTTGATGACTAGACTCTAGAACTCTACAGACACACTGACCAACTTCAATCAGGTAATGAAAAAAAAAAAAACAGGCAATGGTCCTTTGAAGATCACTGTCACTGTGCCTTCTCTTATGAGTATAACTCAGTGGCTGACATGGTACACTAAATTCTTCCTCTGTGAAGAGAAGTCAAGAATACTTGTGTCTCTTTTTACAATAATATGAAGCCTACATCAGTCCCTTAGATGTGAGTGGACACGAGCCTGCAGAAAATCATGATGAATTAATGAATAGTTATCCTTGTGGTAGAAGATTTATAAGACCTGGATACAGAACAATTATAAGACCTGGAATTTATAATCCACTTATGGAGAGAAATTAGCAAAACTAAACCAAAACAGAGTTTTAACAAGCTAAACATGAAATCACTCATGTAGAACTGATATGGGCCAAACAGAGTAGCCATCCCCCTACTTCACTAAAAGGACTCTCTTTTTCTTGTTCTTTAGCTCTCAGTTTCACCTTTTTCCTAGTCTAAAGTCTTAATCGCTCTCCTTATCAATTTTCTCTGGCTCCTCACCCCAAACAACAGACATCCCCAGTGGGTAATTACTTCAAAACTTGTAACTCATGTCTCCAGCTTGCTGATTACAATCACCTACAGGCAAGCACCCCTTCCAGGCCTGTCTGGACTCAGACAGGGGATAACACCTGAATGACCAGTTGGGCCAGAAGTCAAAGAGCCGCAGGCCCAACGAACTCTCCATCCTAAAACCATCTAGTGACAGGGGCTTTAAAACCTATTTCTTAGATCAATGCCTTTAAAACTACTAACTAAATTAATTTCTCTTCATCAGGATACAAGTGGTACCCCAACAAGACTTCCAGCCCATCTCGACCAAAGGAGTCAACTTGGCGGATCTCGAGACCCCCTCCCCCTTTTAGATCAGATAGGGTGAGAGCTCCGTGGATCCCCCATAGGTAGGGACAACGACCATTCTCAGCAGGAAGCAGATACAGAAGAGGAGACCTTCAGCCCCTCAGCTTCCCATAGAGATTCGGGGGGATCACGTCTCTCAAATATGAGGAAGGCAGGTAGAATAGGGGGATCTCGGGACCCCTCCCATGAGACTTGCCCTGCTGGAATGGTCGCCACTGCCCTGATACCACCCACTCACTAATAATCCCTGCCCCAAGATAAGACAATCACAGGAGGTAATTGAATTTGGAAAGGAGACAGGAACAATAAAAGAAAGGTGATGTCACAGGCCTATCAGCCTTGCCAATCAAGAGACCCTATGCCCAGAGGTGTATCCCCTGAAGACATGGAGGAAAATAAAAGGACCAAAGCCTCATTCATAGGGGCTCCTGAGCCATTTTCCTGCTCGAGCTTCCTCCTACCTCTTTGGAGTGTACTTCCCCCTCAATATACTATCTCTTTGTTTCACCACTTTACTTTTGTGTGTGTCTCGTTCAATTCTTTGCTCGAGATACCAAGAACCTGGACGTCGTGTTGGCAAGGACACCCCATTTTCCGGTAACAGAACATGTGGTGCATTTCTTCCACCTTTCCTCAAAGTATGATATCAAATCACAGTACTGACTGGCAGCACAGACCCTTATTGTTCCCAAAACAATAAGGTGTTTCCCCATCTGTCACGGCAGCCTCTGCTCGTGTAATATCCTTCACCTAAGCCTCAAATTTGCGCACAGCCCCCATCACTCTCAAATTGGCCCTGGGAATGGGTGTTCTACCTCAGAATCTCTGGAGCTGGGGAAGGCATCACAGGAACTGCATCTTGATAGAGATTTCTTTCTCACCTACAAGACTGAATGGGGTACTGAATCCCGCAGCCAATCACATGAATGAGGAGAGCAGGAGAGAGAAACAACACTGAGTATTCTGAGTAAAATCACACAGAAATCTCTGAGATCATGGTTCTCAATCTTGTCAAGAGGTTGGAACCAGATGGGGAGTTTTAAAGAAATATTCATGCCTGGGTCCCTTCCCTCACTTCCCTCTTTCCCCACAGAGATCATGAATCAGTCTGGGCTTGTGATCTGGACATCAGAATTTGTATAAACTCACCATGTGAGTCTAATATCCAGCAAGAGCTGAGAACCACTACTTGAAGGGAAGGCAAGATTCCTTATCCTATGTTAGGCAGAAGGCAGACAGGGGCGACAGGAGGGGTGGGCTATAATGCTTTGCACCAACCAGGTCCAACCCCCAGGGACTAATTTTGTGTTTAGAACATCCTGATAAGAGGGAAGTAAAATCCAACCAGAATTATTGGGTTTTTGATGCCTGTGCAGAATGTTAAAGCTTGCCCTTGGGTCAACCTTAGCCTCATTATAATGTAATTATAATGGATTAACATTGTGGCTTTGACAACCAGCCCGCCCCACCCGCCCCACCCCACACACACCCCTTGGGTTTTCCTGTATGCATTCTAAGGGCAAGCTCAGAAAGAAAACAGTCATATAACCTACACAGGTCAATCAAATGACCTAAGTGTGTATCCTACACACAGGGCTGGCTCAGGGCCAGGGATAAAACTCAAACCCCAAACTCTTGGTCATCTTTGTCTCTCTAGTCTTGGCCTGTTTCTCTTCTTGAAATGTATTTTAATACAGCGTTACTCTGCTCTTCTTTGTTTCCCTGATGTGTAATTACTGCCTCGGGGGAAGAACCCAGCGGGCTCCCCGCTGCCTCCATAGTAAGGTCAGCCTTCTGGGGACTCCAGCTGGGGCCTCAATTTACTGCAAGAGCTAATGGCTTAAGTCTTGAAAAACTGCTATTCAATATGACACTGAAGATGTAATCATATTCCATCACTAGAGGGCGAAGTTACCTCATTTTCAACATTTAATGAAGTATTATTGCCTCAGGTTAAGAATTCAGTTTCCTCCCACTTAAAAAAAACAAAAACCTGAATGATTACATTTTAGTGAAGGGATACTAAAGCCTGGTTTTCACCACCGTCAATTCCTTCCTATTTATAAAAATGAGGGTTTGAGAGGCCAGTATTACGAGAGCTGTGTGTCCTTTCATTTGCCACATGCCTTCTTCCCAAAGGGTTTGTGTATTTTATGCTATATTGTTTTTGCAAAGAGCATGGCTTTGCAGTGTAGCCTATGTTACCAAATAGGAGGTAGGGCTTGATTATATCTAGTTAAGATTTGATTACTTTCTAATTCAGAAAGTAAAACAATAAATGTCTCAGTTTTTTTTTAATTTTTTTTTAAATTATTTGATTTTTGTATCTTGAAATCAAAATTCTGCATTTCTAACAAGCTCCGAAGTAATGCCAATGCTGAGGCTGCCAGTGGAGAACTACACTCTGAAGAGTAGGAGGGAGAGAATCTAGGGGCAGACACTGACTCCATGTCCACCTATCTATCCATCCACCCATCTGTCCATCCACCTGTTCCCATGAAGACGGAGAGGTCACAGACCCACTGGATTCTCAATTGGCTGTGTACCAGAATTACTTGGTTGCTTCTGAAAAATATTGTCAGTCTCAACTCCTGAAGATTATGATCAATAGGTTTAGAGTGGGGCTCAGGAATCTGTATTTTTAACAAGTACCAAGAAGACATGGCTAGAGCCCTCTGCTTTTGAAAATCATTGTTTTTCAAAATGTTTCCTTTATAGACAAAGAGACCAGGGTCAGAAGAGAGAAAGAGAATTTTCAAATTTAGTGACAGAACAAACCAGGAGCCAGATTCTCAGGATCCCACTAGATTGAGACATTGCTACTTGTTAGGAGTTAGTATGTGTGCTCGATTCTAATTCTCATGCTTTGTCATTGATGGGCCTAGTGACTAGTTTCCAAAGGTAGCTCACAATAAACCATGACTCTCAACATGCACAACCGTGTGTTGTCCCCTCCCATCTTCAACCTGGGCTGGCCCAGTAACTTGCTTTAACAGGCAGAATGCTCTGGAAGTGAGGCTAAGCCTCAGGAAGTTTGCAGCTTCCACATCCATCCTGGATAACTCCACTTGAACCCCGACATCATTCCGTTAGGAAGTTCAGGCAACCATGTGGAACGGTCCCCATGGAGAAGAACCAAGGCCCAGGTCAACACCCGCAACCGAGCTCTCAGCCCACGGCCCATTACTAACTTCCTAGCTACATGAACGAGGCCACACTGGACCTTCTAGTCATCCGCCCTTGTGGAACCTAACTGTCCACTCAGCTCCCAAAATACAAAATATTGCTGTTTCAAGCCCCTAAGTTTTGGGGGGAATACTGTACCACAAGAGATAACTGAAACAATAGGAAAAGAAATCCCCTTACCTGTTAGGTTGTAAACAAATTCGGTCATATCCTGTGAGCTCACACAAATCCTTCTCCAGCTCTTGGAAAAGCTGCTGGTACCCTTGAGCTTGGTCCAGAGGCACAAAGGGGTGGATGTTTGCAAATTCACTCCATGTGATTGGCTGAAAAGCAAGAAGGGAAAAAAATATACGCATATATACATATTGCAATAGCAGTAACAATACTAACTTTGATGATGGTGATGAACGACTAAAACGAAAGCAATAGCTAACACAAAGCATGTTTACTGTGTGCCAGGCACTGTTCTCAGCACTTTGTATTCATTAATGTAACTCTCAGGTAAGTACTGTCTTCACTTTACAAGTGACTCGCAGAGTCTCAGAAAGGAAACTTATACAAAAATATAACCTTTTTTCTATCTTTTTAGGAACAAAAAGACCCCAAAACAGATTTATATCCATGAAACCCAATGAGTTGTTTCAAGTATAATTTATTCAAACTCTTACATAGCACATATATTATTCTCTCTTCATTAAGCAGAACAAAACACCACAGAAAATTTACTATCACAATATAAGACTATTTCCTTTGCCTGATGTGATTTGTGACATTAGAATAATCCTATAAAGAAAAAGGAACAAGATAGCTTTGCTAAAATGGATCCAAGCCTAGTAGCGATACTTCCCAAGCATAACAGCAGGTTATGCAAATCTTCTGTTGATACAAGAAATAAATTATAACTTCAATCTCTACTCTCTGGCACTGTAAATGGATTTTTAGAAAGAAGACTTAAGGTTCTTAATTCCAGAGCTTAACAAGTACAAATTGACAAAGACAAAAGCTTTTAATATGGCAGGTTTAAAAAAAGAGTGGGGAAGGTAGGAGGTATAAAAATTACATGTTTATATTATTTTAATAGTTAAAAATAATTTTACTCATAAATTTAAATGATCAGGTTGCGGTGAAATTAAGAGTTCCCGCCAAGATTATTGAATAACAAGGTAAAGTATTATGACAGTAGTTATTAAATCCAGTAGCAGCTTTTCCAGTGACCTGCATCTGTACAAGCCAGAACAAGTTTCCTCTTAATAGAAGTGACCTACTTACTGTGAGTTCAGAGGAACTGTTGAGCTTCATGGTACAGGACCCCTTTAAGAAGATACAGCCAAAATGTATCACATTAGTGATTTCCCATGGTCCGTATGATCAGCCCACCCATCTCCCCACATGGCCACCCCTTCAGCCTTCTTGCAGCATATTAAATGTGACCCAGAGAGATGGGATCAAGGTGGGGTTAGAAGTGGGACTAAAAACAATAATTACCAATGGAATCATGCTATGAACAAGGGAAATGTCTTTGTTTTCCAATTTCTTCATATAGCGAACAATATTTGTTTCTGAGTGATAACTGTGAAGACAAAACACATGACTTGGGCCAATATAATGTTTTAAGACTCCATACCTGTCATCCTGAAAGATAAGACTGAGCTCTACTTTCAGCATACAGATCAAACTGGGCAACTGCCAACATGCCAACAAAGCATCAGAGGGAAAGGCCTGAACCTTCCCACAAACTTCAGATGATGCCCCAGGACAAGAAGCTGCCTGTGGGCATGAGAGAAGTTTGGAAAGAAGAAGTTGACTTGCTGGGTATGCTCTTAACCTAGCAACTTTGCATCCCAACTCCTTTCTTCTTGAAGAGTAGAATTAGGGCTTACAGTGCCAAGGGAGCAGGGCCAGCAGGAAATAATGTGTGCTTTGCCCAAGTCAGAAATGGGATCCTTACAGTGACGATTTATTAACGAGCTGCAATAACCCAGCCACATCACAGTTGGAGTCAGAAGCCACTCTACTGTGCTCCCAAGCCAAGACACACAATGCAGAAGTCACACTGGGCACACAGACCTGTTGAACACTTGGTTTGTGAGGAATGGGCTAGTTCTCTTGAAGGCAGTCCCTGCAATACCTCTCTGCTCCTCGCCCATGCTTTCAGCAACCAGCTCCTACATGGAGAGACCACAGAAGCTAAAGGGCAGGAATTGTGCCCGGAATCACATGTATGGATACCCAGGCTTCCAGTGGGTGTGTATCCTGACAGAGCACCAGAAATCCCCTACCATACCCCACCCACCACTCACCACCCACCCCAGGCATCTGGCACAGTGTCATAGTGACAGGTGACAGAAGTCACGAACTGTGGCAATTCTCCAGAGCACTGCTTTTAAGTTCTACTGACCTTAGCCACAGAAAATAAAGGAAATTGTACAATTTTTACTACCTGAAAAAAAAAGTTGACAACTCCTGTATGTTCCTTGAGTAATGAAGCAAGTCCCAGTGAATTATTTTAAAAGGCTATCAAAAAAGTTACCATGGTATCACTCATGTAAGTATTCTCACTTGATATCACTCTTATCTTCGAGAATAATTCTAATAAAATACAAGTGCCAAGACCATTCAGTGGGGGAAAGAACAATCTCTTCAACAAATGGTGCTAAGGAAACTGGATATACACATGCAAAACAATGTAGTTATCTTATACCATATACAAAAATTAACTTGAAATGGATTAAGGACCTACATTTAAAAGCTATAAGTCTTAGAAGAAACATAAGGGCAAACATGCATGATCTTGGATTTGGCAATGGTTTCTTAAATACGACACCAAAAGCATAAGCAACAAAATAAAAAATAGATAAAGTAGACTCATTAAAATGAAAAACTTTTGCACATCAAAGGACACTATCAAGAGAGTTAAAAGACAACCCACAGGATGGAAAAAAAATATCTGCAAATCATACCCCTGGTAAGGGGTTAGTATATAGAATACTCGTACATAATTAAATAGATGGCTTGCTCCTCATTCTGCCCCAGGCTGGCAGTATAGCCATCGAGAGGCTTTAGGTGGTGCTCTATAAATAGTCCTCAAATGCACAGAACAAATGCCTATGATTAAATCTAACACAGAATTCTAGAGGGAAGATGCTTATTAAAGTTTAAAAGAGAACAGTGTGATACTCTTTCGATGATTTACATTTGTCATCTGATATTGAAGTCCTCTTTCAAAGAAGACATAAACAACCAGGAGGGAAACATTTAACACTCTAGAACAAGCTTGTCCAACCCATGGCCTGTGGGCTACACGCGGCCCAAGATGGCTTTGAATGCAGCTCAACACAAATTCATAAACTTCCTTAAAACAATGAGAGATGTTTTTGCGACCTTTTTTTTAAATTTTTTAGCTCAGCAGCTATTGTTAGTTCTAGTGTATTTTATGTGTGGCCCAAGACAATTTTTTTTCTTCCAGTGTGGCCCAGGGAAGCCAAAAGATTGGACACCCTGCTCTAGAACTTATTTTAACTTCTTTAGTAAACGTTCCCTTTCATTGATTCATTCAACAAATATTTGAGTGCTTCCTACACACGGCCATGTAGAATGTTATAATTAACGCCTTGCCACAGGTCTGGGTAGCTACAGACACCTCTCTCTTTTATTCTCATTCCATGACCTTTCTCCTCAAATATCGCTGTTATTTCATTGTTTTAGAAACCAATTCAGTCACACTAAACTGCCTATAAATCTCATGGACTCTCTTTCCTCCTAGCCTTTGTGGATGGTTCTCACAGTGTCTAGAACACCTCTGGCCCCATCCTCCTTCTCAATTGTGCCATCTTAGTCTGGATAACTCTTACTCATCTTTCAGATTGCAGCTTAGGAGAATTTCTTCCTTGCTGTGGTAAGGAGCCCTCCTCTGTGCACAGAGAGCATCCTCAAACATCACCTCTATACACATTACCTCAATTACAATCTTATGCTTGTTTGAATCCTCATTAAACTATAAGCTCCATTAATGCAAGAATTGTGTTTAATTCACAACCATCCTCAGGGTCTCACATATTTGCTATATGAATGAATATCATAATTTCCCCACAATCAGCACAACCAAGATGCCAATGTTATGAATCTCTGTATTAGGGACAGTTTCAATTAAACACCATTAATAATCCCTCCAACTAGCTTGGCTGCACGGTCCTGGCTGGGGCTCACAGCAGTGACCGCTGTCAGCTGTCACAGTAATAAGGGAGTCAGTGGCATAATTTTTAATACCCCACCACACAGTGTCCCATCTGGGGCCCCTCTCCCTCACCTTCAGGCCCACAAGCGACAAAAGCCATGTTTGACACCACCTCCAACAATCATTATGAGGAATACATGCTTTTATTTCACTTACTGCAGATGACTCACAGCCAAAGATCCACAATAAGTCATCCAGATCTTTTTCATTGACTGTTTCATCAAGCGAAATACCAAGCTATAGAAGTGAAAATGAAAGAGAAAACATCAGCTCTCAAGACCAGGGAAGAAACCCCAAGAGAGGTCAAAGGGGAGAAGATGCTAGAGAAAACTGCTGGTCATTTTAAAATAGCAGGGTGCTGTTACATCTAAGTTGGCCCTTAGGCAAAGACAACCGGGCCAGTCCCAGATTTCAAAGAATTTAGGGTTTTATAAGCCACTTCTGGACTCTCACAGTCTGAGACACTCCTATTGGTACTGGATATACTCACCTCTTTCTTCCCTAACTTACTTTATTATATCACTTATAGCCTTTACCTGGAGTAATCCTCTTATGAAGAGAGGAGTATTATGAGCAAAATACGTGATGAAGAGCTGCACATATGAAAACATAAAGTCTTAAGGAAAGCTGAGAATCAATTCTCCTTCAAAGGGTCACAATGTTCCAATTTGGAAATGAAAACTGTTTACAAAAAAAGACTGTGCTCAACATTCCAATATTGATTTTTCAAAAATACACAGAAAAGCATTTAAAGAGCAAAGTCATGAAAATTCAGAGAATTGGTAAGAAATCTGAAAGTCTGACTTACTGTGCCATCCTCAAAAAGCCGAAAATTGATTTGCCGCTGAGCGGCCCTGCCCAGGACCTCCTTCACTGAGCACCCACACTGAACCCTCAGAGTGTCAAAGAACAAGTCATGCTGAAGTTGATGTCCTGCTCGCTTGAGACCTAGACAAGATGAGGTATCTCCAGTTTACAAAGCAATGTGTGTACTTATTTTTTTTTAAAGTATACTTAATGTCCTTTACCCATTTTACTCTCAGGGTATTCATCCTTCTCATGTACTGGGTGGGAGGAGTGAGTAAGAGCATGGTACATTAAAAATATCACCTCAGCCTTATCATAGGAGTTGAAAATACTCTTCCCAGTTTCTTATTTGACAATTCTATATACCGTATTGAACATGCAATGGGTTTTCAAGTTCACGTGCTCATGTTCATCAGTTTTGTTATGCCCAAACATTTTAAACAGGTACGTGACTCACCTTCAGACAAAATCAAAGTGGCATTATGCACCCTCGTAGCAATGTGCTCCAGCCCACGGGAACCATGGTAGATCGCAAACATGGCAGCCATATTTGCCAAGAGAGCCTAAAATGACAAAGAACATTTAAAGAATCATGTTCAACAATGTGATGGAAAATGATTAGTGGGAGGAACTATTATTTTGACTTAAGATGACAACATTGCAAACAGATATTATGCAAAATGATCAGATTTCCTGCATTTTCTATGGGGACCACCTATAACATGTTTGAACACCTAAGGGAGAAAGAAGCACAGCACTCAAGATACTGTGGAGTCACTATACTAAACCTTCACTTTGAGCATGAAAAAGGGGTTCCACGTACTATAATCATGTCACCCGTAAAAGGGGGAAAATTAGGCTGTTATCAGACATCGAGATAAAAAATTTAATGTGGAAGATAGCAGAGCAATAAAGGCCTCAGGGGAAAATGTGAGATCTAAGAATTTTATACTCTGTGAAACAGTTCTTCGAGGATAAACACAACAAAAATTTTCAAAATCAGAAGAATTCAAGGAATATAATTCTCCTGAGGCCTTAAAGCACTAGAAGCTGAATTTGAACAAACAAGAGATGAATGGAAAAATCTATGGCAAAGATGAGAATATAGGAGGCAAAGGAATGAGTTGGCAGGAGAAATATTAAAAATGGAAAACCAGAACCTACTGACTTATTCCCTGCTGACATCAGGATCACTTACTTAGGTAAGTACTCACATATATTAATATCTCTTGACCAATGGATTGAGGTTTCATTTATTTACAAGGAAAATATTTACAGGGAAGTAGGTGTTTTAGTGACAGAAAACAGAAAGGAATGGCATTGGACTCTCTCAAAGATAAGGGACACAGACAGCTCCAAGGATGCTTCAGTGAGGGGGGATACTGCATGGGGAACAAGAAAGGGACCACTGTGATGGTACCTTGGGCTGGGTAAGAGGAAGAGAAGATGACTAGGGCCAGAAACCAAACTGAGTGTCACCTTGGGAAAGGCAATAGTGGCCCACTCCTGCTTCTCCTCCTCTTGGCCCCATTCCTCACCTATTTTTTCACCTTAGACTCTGCCAATATGCAACCTTCTAACCACACAATATCACCCTAAGTAACTTTTCCAAACTCAGGCCTCAGACTCTTCACCTGCCCAATCCACTCAATTCTCCCAGAGCCCTGCCCATCTCATTGGCCCAACACTACAGTCTCTCTGAGGTGTCCAGTTACACTGCAATGACTTTTGTCCCAATGTGCTAGGTCAGCAGTTCAAGGTTCACCATCACGGTCAATCACCTCAGGGTGGGAAGGGGCACCTCACTGAACATACTCTACTCAACTGAGAAACACAGTGCTTTAAAGTTGGATGGTGTTTACTATCCTATCTATTTTGTTAGGTATACAATGTCTGTCAGACTGCTAAAATGAATCTCTACGAGGCCTTTGCAAAGAAAGAAACAGTTCTCAAAAGTTCTCAGAAAGTGAACTCAGCAGTCAATAAAGAGAACGAGAAGTAAAAGGCTATCAGAGAATATAGAATATAGAATATAGCTCTTCTTGCATCAAAAATCCCAGAGAGAGTATAGACATGTTTGTGGACAATGAGAAATAAATATGGAAGTACAACACCACCTTACAGCTATTGATAGGGCAAGTCTGAAGTAAAGCACTCAAGACACAGTGCATCCAAATGCTCATGGCTATATTGCTGGGAAATAGAAATTCAGGCCTGATGTTCACAGAATGCTCTGGAAGCCTCTTATTACAGTAACCTTGTGGAGGTTGGCTCATGTCCCTTTTTAATCTAGAGATCATTCTTTTCACAAACCAGAGACTCTGTAAAGTGACTGGCCAACAAACTGATGAGAAGTATAAAGTCACTTTTAAAAATCCTGGAAAGGCATTAGAACATCAAAGGAAGTTCAGAAAAACAAAGATAGAGAATAAAAAAATTCAAAAAAATTTTTTTTTGGTATGTGGGTAGTTCCCTGGCTGGGAATCGAACCCAGGCCACAGCGCTGACAGCACCAGTGCTAAAGCCTTAAGCCACTACACCACCAGGGAACTCCCCACAAAAATTTTTTGATAATTTGGACAAATAACACAATCACGATACTTAATCAAAAGCTAATGATGATACGATGCTCAAAATCATTAGTTATTTAGGGAAATGCAAATCAATACCACAGTGAGATATAACTTCACACCCACTAGGATTATAACCAAAAAGCATTAACAAGTACTGGTGAAAACGTGGAGACATTAGAACACTCATACAACAGTGGTGGGAATATAAAATGGTGCAGCTCCTGGAAAACAGTCTGGAAGGCCCTCAGAAAGTTCAAAATAGTTACCATATGACCTGGCAATTCTATTCCTAGAGAACGGAAAATGATGCATCCCCACAAAACCTTATACAGGAGTTTGCATAGCACTTTATTCAATATACCCCAAAATGCAAAAAACCCAAATGTCCAGCAATTGATGAATGAATAAACAAAAAGTGATATATCCATACAATGGGATATTATTCAGTCTTAAAAAAGAATGAGTACTGATTCATGCTAAAGTATGGATGAACCTTGAAAATATTATGCTAAGTGAAAGAAGCCAGGCACATAAAGTTCACATATTGTGATCCCATTTATATATATGAAGTATCTAGAACAGGCAAATCCATAGAGACCAAAAGTAGGTAATTGGTTGCCAGGGGCTGCAGGGAGGGGAGAAGGATGGAAAGTAACTGTCAATGGGAAAGAGTTTTTTCTGGGGATGACAAAAATATTCAGAAATAAATTGTGGTGATGGTTGCAAACTTCGTGAAAATACTATCAATCACTGAATGATATACTTTAAATGGGTGAATTTCATGGTTAATTATTTCTCAATAAAATTGCTAATGAAATGTTAATTATGCTTCAATATACCTGACTTTCTAATTTTATTTTTTATTGTTAAATTTATTGGGTGACATTGGTTAGTAAAAATTACATAGGTTCCAAAACACCTGACTTTCAAAAAAAGCTAATGAAAAAACTGCTTGTTGTGGTAGAAGCTGAGAAATAAGAAGAGAATATAAAGATATCTGGTGCAAATTTAGACATCTGTGGAAATGTCAGTTTTATAGAAAGATTTTTTTAGAAAGAATTCAATAACACTTTAAGAGGTTAAAAAAAAATAGTTCTGCACCATCAAAGATGAAAAACTAAAAGAATTCCAGCACAGACCCTATCATGCTCAAGAGAAAAGGTTAGCCTTAGGAAGAACATAGATCAGTTGCTATAAGAAGTAGAAGCTGGAGTCAAAGACATAGTGTTCAAGGAACAACTCAAAAGCTATCAATCATCTTTGAACAAAAGAGAATAATTTTAAGCTAAGAAAAGAGAATGACACTAGAGTTTAGGGCAGTTGCTTTATGCAACCAATTATGAAAAGGAATTGCATGAAATGAAACAGACAACAGAGAGTTAGAAGCTCTCCAGAATGAGAAGGTGAAAATCAAAGACAATATGGTGATCTCTAGAGCAAACATCACTTTAATAATTAATGAAAAAGATAAAGACCTTTTACAATCCAAGTTAAAAAATGAAATATCAGCTATATGTGAAATGGAAGAAACAGAAAAGAACAATTATAACTTTTGTTCACTGCAGACAGCCCAAGTTCACTTGAAATATTAGAAAACCGTGGGAGTTCCCTGGTGGTGTAGTGGCTAAGGCTTTGGCGCTGGTGCTATCAACACTGCAGCCTGGGTTCGATTCCCAGTCAGGGAACTACCCACATACTACAGGAAAAAAAAAAAAAGAAAGAAAGAAAACTGTTAATGTATTTATGATCAGACACTTTGTGGAAGAATATAAGCAGAAAGAGCAAGACAGCAGCAGTCAGTTGCAGAGAAAGGGAATATATATAAGCAGAGAATTCAACAAATGGAGGGTACACTAAAGAAAGTAAAGAAAAGATGCATCATATAAAGATCCATTTGCTGTCAAAACAGGAAATGTCTGTGACAATTGGCTCCTTCCTAAGATACTAGAAGAGCTCTTACCTGTAAAGCAGCAGCCATTACCAGAAGCAAATAGTCATAGAAAAAAAAAAAAAAAACAACTAAGGAAACTGCTCCAAAGACCAATGGCTAGAGAACCAACTCTCAGAAGACCTATCACGTACTGCCTTGCTGGAGAGGCTTTCTAAAACCCTGCGGTGGTGCTTTGAGCCAATGCCCCGAGAGAGAAGAGCACACTACGGCCCATTGAGGTATCTATGAGATCTCCCTCTTTCTCTGACCCTGAATGATAGAGACAGATCACATGCTCAGCAGTGATCCCTAGGAGTTGGCTGGATATCAGAAAGATAATATTACACCCTCTGACCTGAGCCCTTGGGCAACTTACAGGTAACACCTCTTTGTTTAGCCCATCCATTTCAGGAAGAGTACCCCATGACTACCACCAGCCTGCCAATCTGGACCATCCCCCTCAATTACAGTCACCTCAAGCACCCTCACTTCGCCTTCCTCACCCCATCCTGAAGGGCCTCCATCTCAGCCCAAAAAGAAGGTGCCCAAGCAGCACCCATAATAAACTTGCCCCATGGACAAGACTGCTAGGGACTCTGAAGTCTGAAGTGCATGCGTACACAGAGCACCGAAAAAAATACCTTGTGTTTCGCTTCTGACAAGACTACAAGGCTACTCTACCCATAAGTTCTTAACATTCCTGCTCAGTAGGTGGTGAATAAATTAAAGAACAACTGAGTGACTGAATGAATATTTCATTTCTATAGACTGTAAGGCATTCGAGATGCAGGTCAGGTACATGATCTACCTGAGCTGTACAGATGTTGCTGGTAGCTTTGTCTCTCCGGATATGCTGCTCCCTGGTTTGAAGAGCAAGACGATACACTTCTTTCCCAGTGGCATCTCTGGGCCAAGAGTAAAACATCCAGTTAGCGCACATAACCACAGCATGAGTTGTTGTCACAAATGGACCTTCTTTTCTTCCCAGCTTGAAGTGCATTTAGCACATATACTCGTGTGTAAGGTCCTAAAGAAACAATTTCCAAACCATCCTCTTCTACATAGGACTACTAGTTTTTAGTTTTTACTTTGAGGATTTTAGGCACGAGAATATACACAATAAGGCTGAAACCCTGAAAAAGAAAATTCCCGGGAATTACCCAGCTTAACACAGTGATGGTGATTGAGGACAACCTGTCACTCTGAGCTTCTTGGAAGACTCAGGAAAAAGGGAATTATCTGACAAAGGAAACAGCATTTCTGTACTAGAAATCCGAAGCGATTATATGGCTACAAATAAAAATGATGTTAATCAACTTACTTGTCTTTAATAAAACTTTTCCCTTCCTGATACAATTAAAACTTTGGATAAACACAAAGATTTAGCAGTCTTTTATCCTTTATTTCATCAAGCTCTGGGATCCCATTTTCCAAAATCATAAGAAGGGCAATATAAAAATCCTAAGGTAATAATTGACATTAAATTTTTGAATTAGAAAGACCTCTGCCTCATCTTGTCTGGTGAGGAGACATCACTGAAAGAAGCTAATGTAAAGATACTTTAAGAAACTGTTATTTCTACAATAAAAAGCAAAGTGCCTTTTGCTATCCTGTGGCAAACTGAGACTGCTTTAGAAATTCATATCACCATCACATGACTCACTACCTCAGACTATTCATTTACATGAATAGATCAGCTTTTATGAAAGGTCAAAAAGATCTATGAAAGGTCAAAAATGCTGTTTCCCAAAAGTAATCATGACATTCATATAAATTCTTAACCTGAGGTGCTTTGGCAATGAGAAGTACTCAAGAAAGTACATTTGGAAATAACTCCAAGGCCAAGTGGCAGGCCTTTAGGAAATAATGTGGATCACACTCAATGTGTGCATGATAATCTCACATTGCACTTGTCTTTACATAACTGTATGGCATAATAATACTTGCGAGAAAGAAACTGGTTATTAACATATAAAACACACCTAAAATATTCAGTCTCTCAAGGCTTTCATCAACCTAAATTCACTTATATGTCTTCCAAATATGTTATTAATTACACACATACTTTTCAAATATGTACCAACTCATGGCATTTGAGAAGAGGTACTAACCAGTTCATACCCCAAACAGATTCTTCTGAATTTATGTTGTATATTTCTTAAATCAACCCAAAATGGCCCTGTTCAAAGATCAATCAACAACTTTTGTGATCAAGGGAAGGAGCAGGGAAAACCATCACCACAACAAAAGGGGAGAAACACAGGCTGGGTTACCTTGTTACTCCCACCATCCTTCCAGGCATCATCCTCACCAAGCTTTCTCTGACAGCAAAAAAGGCTGCGTGTGGTCCACCATAGCCCAGTGGTACCCCAAATCTCTGCGAACTGCCCAGGGCAATATCTACCCCAAATTCTCCAGGAGGCTTCAAGATACACAGAGCTAAAAGGTCAGTAGCACAGCAAGACAAGCTCTAGAAAGGAACAAGAGAAAATGGATGAGGTGGTTAACTTCCCCGAGGGTGGTGGGAGAGTAGCAAATTATCTCCATTATAGGCAGACTGTGTGAATTTCATTACTCATTCACTCATTTAAAATATGTGCTGAGTGCTTCCTATGTGCCAGGACTAGGCTGACCAGACATACCATTTTAAACAGGACAGAAAACAATGGTTCTGTTGCGTTTCAAATGGTACATAGGGTCAGCCTAGTCTCACTGGGCTAAATTTAGGGTGTCAGTAGGCTGACCCTATGTACCATTTGAAATGGGACAGAACCATTGTTTTCTGTCCTGTTTAAAATGGTATGTCTGGTCAGCCTAGCCAGGACTCAGTGAACAAAACAAACTTGAAGAAAGCAGATAGAATGGAGATAGTTTTACCATTCCAGGTGATAAAGCTATGGAAATCAAGACATACCAATAAGAATAATAATTCAAAGTTGAGACATCAGCCCACAAGGAGAGGTCTGCCTACCCCAGTCTGATGGGCTCTCTCCACGAGTTCGGTAAAGTCTTCCACCTTCCCCTCAGTGTCTGGGTACTGAAACAGCACTCCACTGACGTCTTTTCCACTGAAGTCCATCTCATGGGGTAACTGCAGCTCAATGAGGACTCCAGCATATCTGGAAAAAGAGAAGGCAAAGAACAATCATGTTTTTTCCCCACAGTTTCTTTTCCATTACACAGCATTCATATTCTGTGTCCTTCCTCAATACCTACCCACCGCCCCATCCCAACACACCCCCATTCCACACCTGGCCCTTCAGTGGTAACAGTGCTTCACCCCAACTCAAGTGCTTCAACAGCTCAGCTTCTGCTTTCTCCTTCCACCCTTTCCACTCACTCCTCCTTTCCTGCCTTAATTAGAGAGAGGACCAAAAGCCCAAAGCACCAGCATCTGTAAGTAACAACAAGCCATCCCCACTTCCACACTTGATCAGTCTTAGGTAAACAGAAAAGCATCAGTAAGACAGTAGGAGACCTTCCTTAGGTTCCTGAAACCAACTAAGTCCAACATCTGTGATTAAACCCCTTCTGAAGGGATGGTGGATGGGTGGGGGAAAGATAATCCAGGTTTTACAAGGAGAAAGCAAATAATCACACCTACCAGTGGTAGTTGTGCTGTGTCTGTTTTGTCTGATTAAAGCATTAACAAATAAGCATACAATGCACTTTCATCCACGTCATCCTATACCTACAACAGACCATGTAACTGTGTTTGCAGGAATACACACGAAATCTTCACAGTTCTGTGAGAGTTCTATTTTTCCCCTCTGCTTTTCAAAGTTTCCACAATACTGTGGAAATTTTTAACATTTAAAGTTTTCTTTTACAAAAAGAAAACAAAAAACATGGTAATTTAATATACAGCAAAGGCAACTAAAGCCACTGTGCATCTTCCCCTCGATTCTGACATATCTGACTTACCAGCAAGATCCTGGGAACAAAGTGGGAGGGAAAACAAACCTCAACAACCCCAGCTTAAACCAGGGTCATCATGTCCAATCAGTCTGGAAGTGAGGAGGCCAGCTGATATGAGCATATGATCTCTGAGTCCAAAATATGAGTAAAATTAATTACTTGGCTCGGGTCTGGATGACAGCTATTGTCTGTGGGTGGCAACGGGGGTCAACAAAAAATTTCTTCCTCTTGTTATGTCTGTTGAAAAGGAAAATCCCATTCAAACATGAACGAACATAAAAGAAATCAGAGTACCTTCTAAGAATGAAACCAAAGACTGCACTTAGGGAAAGTCAGCATAGTATTGTGGACAGAAGAAATAAATAAAAGGTTCTCTGCTAAGTAACCTTACAGGGTAGGTCAAGGAGGGTACTCACCCTGCAGGCATGTAACTTCTTTAGGAAAAGGTTTATTTTTGCCTTAAGCAAGCCCAGTGTATCTTAGTTATTAACATGCCTCTGAAATAAGCTCTATCCCCAAGAAAGCACAAAATCTTGTTAACTCTCCCGGCCTTGCTTTTTCCCACCTTCATGTAATTTTACTTATAGTCACTCCTTAATTTCAAATGCATAAAAGAAGTTGCAAACCTGTTATTCTCTGGAGCATTTGAGATCTTGCTCCCCAGCATATGTCATCAGTTTGGTTCAAATAAACCCGTATAGTAAAATTCTCTACAGGTTTGGATGTTTCTCAAGTCAACAGTATAAAAAATAGAGTCCTTAATGATTAATTATGACCTTCACTGAATTGATTTCCACTGAAATACAATTCCTATCCCAACCCTATTTAGCAAAATCAGTGGTAGTAAATGGGAAAGGAGCAAGAAAGTGAATGCGGAAGAGAGATGATGAACATTGAGTGAATAGGTCAGAATAACCAAAGGGTGGGTGGGCAGCATTCCTTTGTAGCTGTCCAACCATGACAGGAGGAGGAGCCTGAACCCACCCTCCAGGGCTACTTGGAAAGGCCTCCATGGTAGGCCTCCTGGGGCTAGAACTCAAAGGCTTCCATACCTGCTGAGTGAATTTGAAGTTCATCTCCCCTCAAATCTGTGAAAGCTAAGAAGAAACTTACATGGGCATTCGAAGCTAGAGATACAAAACCTCAGACAGATAAATTATAATCATGGCCGGATTTCCCAACCACAGGACCATCTACATGAGGATTCTAGTAGGAAGATAAGCTCAAATGTACTCCGGAAGGAAGGAAGGTCAGGAACTAAAGAGCAATTGATTGACCCAGCAGTTCAAATTCTGCAAATGCATCCTCAGGAAATAACCAGAACTTCTGACTAAGTGGGAAAAAGATGGGAGGATGTGCTCCACCCTGATGCAGCCTCTCACCTGTGGCATAGCTGCATGGCCTCTGCAGCCGCCGTCGCCTCATCCAGCAGGGATGCGTTGGCCATATCCATGCCCGTGATGTCACACACCATGGTCTGGAAATTCAGTAAACTCTCCAGCCTCCCCTGAGACACCTCTGGCTGGTACGGAGTGTACTGGGTGATCCTGTGAAGGATGCAAAAGGCCATGTCTAAACTGTGACCCCACGATTCAGGAAAGCTCATGGAATGCCTCCATTTTAGAATTCAATACCTGAAAAATTATGTTTGTCTCTCTTGAGAATTATATAAAATATCAGTAATCTTCCCTTTTGATCTTTGTAAGGAAGCTCTGAATTAAATCATAGTAATGATGTTATTCTTTGGGGATGATCAGTAGTTACTTTCCTATCCTACTGTTATTTTTTAGTTTTACATTTCTATTTGAATGATCTTATTGTATGTATGTGTTTTATTTTAAGTTGGCTTTTAAAATCCATATGAGCCTACCTACGATAACACAAACAGAAATTCTGCTTCCTGTTATCTTTCTTCTAGCTAAAACGCTCACCTCATTCACCGTTCACAACAGGAAAGTATCCAAGAATCTAATGTCTAATACTCAAAACTTGTTATTTTTTGGGGGGTGGGGAGAGAAGCTTTGTTTTACACTAATCAGAAGTTCTGTGTGCTCCTAAGAGATTAATAGAGGTGTATTTAAGAATTCTCACTATCCAGTTATTGAGTCAATGAGTTAGTTATCTCCATAGCTGCAAATCAAAATTCAAGGATAAAAATGGTTAGAAAGCAGAATAAAGATGATTTCTAATCTTATATCCTCCAATTGTTAGCCAAAAATGTGTCTTTAGGTATATCAGTGCTTCCCTCCTTTTTGCATGCTTTCACTCATTCGTTCATCCTCCACATATTCACCACCTGCCTATGAAGAGCCAAGAACTACAATAGGTTCTGGGGACGCAGCATTAAGCATGACAGATAACAGTCCCTGATCTCAAGGAGAATATATTGTAATGAGGTAAAAGAGACAAAATTATTTCAGTCATTTTAAATAAAATAAAATGAGCTGATAGGAAAGAGGGTGACTGTGGACTTATGACAGGTGCTATCTCTTCAGCAAGAATGCATTCACTCTGACTACCACCAAAGTGGGTCAAATTGGGGTCCGTGCTCCCACCTGATTTAACACTGTTTCATATCTCTATTGCTTTGTCCTTCTACGCCAGTAAAGTATAGTAGATTCTCAGTTAATGGGCACACATGGGAACTGATCAATACCAAATAAATGTAAGTAGAACCTCTGTAACCTGGAACTCAAGCAACTGAAAAAAGTTCTGCTGGCTGCTTGAGTTCCAGTTAACAGAGAGTTTACTGGATTAAGAAAACAATTTAGGTTGTTTTGTTTTCAGTTTTTCAAGTCCCTTCCTTTCTCTCATGTTCTGGTAATCACATTCAGGATATTTCCCTCCATCTCTTCTTTTTTGAAGGCTTTCAAATCAATGTCTTCTTACCTTTTAGGGGGAGTGGGGTGGGGAAACTTGCCTTACCAAGCAGCACAATGTGAAGACTGAAATAATTTTCCTGAAATGCTGTGTGTGTGTGTGTGTGTGCGTGTGTGTAACAGTAAATTTCTGCTTCAGTTAACTCAATCAACAGCCCAGCTTAGCAACTGTAAATTGGTTTGCCAAATTCTAAGTGGGTGGTGAACTAGAACAAATAAGACCCACAATGCATGATGCAGACAAAGCAGGAAGGGAATCTGAGCAGAAATGGAGTCACGCAAAAGACATACAGACAAGGGGTAACTGTGACCTCAGATCACACTTTCATATATAGCAGGGTTTGTCACTGTTTTTAACAACTCCCCTAAAGTTGAATATTACTTTTGCTTTTCAATATTAGAATGAGCTTTAACAGTTAACAGCTTCATTTTAGTCGTATTCCCTTAGGATAAATTCCTAGAAGTGGAATTTTGAAAAATGTGATAATTAATTTCAAGGCTCTCAGTACATATTGCTGTGTTCCTCTCCACCAAGATCATACCAACCTATACTCCTTTAAGTAGGATAGTGTAATACTTAGTACTGCATCTTCACAATAGTAAGTATTAAGAAGCTCTGGTTTCAACCTTAATTCTTTAACTTGCAACCTGTGAACTGGGAAAAGTAAGTAAAATGTTCTCTGTCAACTCCTGGTGATCAATGGAGTTAACATTACCTATATCATATTTTCTTAGCACTCAAATGAGCTTAAAATATACAATGCGTTTGAAAATGGTAAGGTCCTGTCCAAATGTTAGTTGTTTTAAAAAGTTTTTACCTTCTATTTTGGTCTCTAAAATTTATTTTAAAGTAAACACTCAGACTTCTCCCAAAGAATTTACTCATAGTTCTATTCAGATATTACTGTTAGATATTTCTACTTGGAAACTCTTTTTCCTGGAAATTTATCACAGCCCATGTCGGCTTTACATTCCCTGTTCTTCATCCAACTAGATCCCCAAACTAACTAGCTTTTCTTCCTGAATATTCTTATTCCTTCAAAGGTACCACTATTCTACCAATTCTCAAGGAAGAAACTTGAAATTTTTTTTTAGCCCCAAATAATAATGACCTATTGTCATTAGTGTTACTTCTGATGTTCCTTTCTTCTCTGTTGCCATACTTGCCAGAGCAGGGTTTAAAATAGGAAATTACTGAATATTCTTGGTGCAAATGTGCATTTGACTCTTCTGCTCAAATAGGGATGGCTCCCCATTCCCTGCAGGGAAAGCCTGGAACTCCCAGGCACAGTCCTTCAGGCCTTACTACAGCTTTTGGAGCCTAGTATTACCCACTCTCTTGCTCAGCCATTCTCTCCTTACTCAGCCCTTTCATAAGCCCCAACTCAGGCTGATGCTTGGTAGCACTGCTAAAGGTAGCGAGGTTTGGAATTGTTTTCTTGCAAAGATGACCAATATATGAGCCACTTCTTTTCCTTGTAAAGTTTTATAATCTACAGGTTTTTCTACTACTAAAATACAACTGGCATTAATGCTCTTCATAGCCACCTATTAAAGGACTGAGACTGGTGAGTCTCAAACCTAGAGATACCAAATAAAACTTCATTTTAGGAGAAAAATGCTAGCACAGGGCCTACATCAAAGGAGTTACTTGTCTCAATTAGGCAAAATACAGTGATTAAAAATAATGTGTCCATGATCTACAATGTCTGTGTTCCAACTATTTAACTCTACATGTATTTTAATATTAAAAAACAAAAAGTATCTGCATATTCAATAAGGTATTTTGCCCTATCTAAAAAAGATGCTTGAGGAGTTCCCTGATGGTGTAGTGGCTTAAGGCTTCGGTGCTGGCGCTGTCAGTGCTGCAGCCTGGGTTCGATTCCCAGTCAGGGAGCTACCCACATACCAAAAAGCAAAAAAAAAAATAAATAAAAATAAATAAAAAAGATGCTTGATATATTCAACATGGCATTAACATTTCTTCCAAAATAATGAGCATTCTCTATGATTTTGGCTCTGACTTTCTTTTGGAGTTGAGAAAGAGGGAGGTAGTGGGGGGTTTCGCAGTAGGATAAACATTCATGAAATTCTCTCATTTTAATCCTGGTGCCAAAGCTACACAAAACAGAAATAGCCACAAAAGAAAATGAATATATATATTTTTTATATCAGTTACTGATTTTATCAGCAGCTGAAAATTCAAAATAGAGGACCCCAGGAAATAAATTCGAGACATGATATAAATTTTCTTGTAAGAGCCCAAATGTTTATATTCTTTTGAGACTGCATGGTCCATTTATTTTCACATCACGTCACCGGAATTTGTTGGTTCCGTCTCTGTGGAAACCATTCAGAAGGGTGATAATGTGCACAGCCCTCCCTATCAGCACTGGCACGGTGCAGTAGCACACTCTGGTTAAGATCCGCTTTCGGAGAACGGAAAGGAACAACATTTAAAATGCGCCCAAAAACCAGGACTGAAAAGCAAAGAACAACAATGTCTCCTCAAATTGCTGGCAGCTCCTAAAGTAAATTAACACATCAACTCACAGCCAGGAAGCAATATGGTGAATATTCTGTATGGGCACCAAGACCAAGGGCCACTGGCCAGTATTCAGACCACTGTATTGCTGCAGCCCATTCATGTACTTTTGCAGCTTATTTTGTAACAGGGAGGAAAGAAAGGCCATTTGCTTTTGAAACCAAACTTGGGAGTTTACCATTCAAAACTTTTACCAATACCCCAGTGGAAAGGAGCCTGAAGCAATGCAAATAAATTCACACGCATACCAAAAGCATAAAAACTGGTTCTTTGGTGGGTTGTGCCCCTTTTCTTTAATAAAGAAACGGAGCATATTTTAACAGAAAGTTGTGGGCAGGCGTTGCATGGCAGAAGCGATTATGCCAACAGATCTGGCTCACAGAGTGATGGGACACAAATAACTACATCTAGACTGAAGCACTCTCCTCAGCAAGGAATAATTTTGTGCTTACACAAAAGCAAACAAAAGGTGCAATGGTGCTGTGCTCCGCACCCAGTCTAACCCATGCCATGAATTAAACAAATGTTTGGTCCTCAGAACTACAGGTCTGAACTTGAGGTAGCAAATGAAGGCTGGCTGTGCTGATGACCAAACACATTCGCTCACTCACAGACTCAAACCCACAGAAAACAGGTATGTCTGTGGGTGGTAAGGACGATGAGTCTATGCGCGCTTCCTAAGGAGTTGGCACAGCATGCCTCATGCAGTGCTGAGAACACTTTGGATAAGATTTAAAACGTCAAAATTGTCTGTATTCTTAGATGGGTGTACATCTGTGTGTGTGTGTGTGTGTGCGCGCGCGTGCGCACGTGTGTGTGTGTGACAGGGGAC
The DNA here is from genome assembly GCA_004026885.1 of Lyroderma lyra. Classification (NCBI taxonomy): domain Eukaryota; kingdom Metazoa; phylum Chordata; class Mammalia; order Chiroptera; family Megadermatidae; genus Lyroderma; species Lyroderma lyra. Next base: position 24,869 of record PVJL010007105.1, on the reverse strand, counting down.
TGGATATTTCAAAGACAGAATGAGGGAGTGAAGAGGGGAATGAGTGAGGTTCAGTAGAGTCAGGGAAATGAAAAAGGACAAAAACCAGGAAGAAGGAGGCTAATCCACAGGAACCCATCTGGGTTTGCTAACTGATGCTCATAATTTAGGCTCCTACTCTCCCAGAGGCTGGGAGACAGGTGCCCTATCTTCATGTGTTGACTGGAACAAACAGCAACATTTTTTGGAAGCTTAGACTTTTCTCAAACAGGCACTTATTTCTGGATATCCCAATACTCTGTCAGAATGGGGGTGTGGAGAGATTCTCAAATGAAGCAATGACACCAAATGGGTATTTTGGTCACTTAGAATTCAAATTAATTCTGGTAAAATTTTACTGAGTAAAGCCTATTTCTTAAAAGGATGCAAAGTGTTCAGCAAATGATTAAGATTTATTGCTCTGGGGCATGCACTTGACATTTCAAAAGCTCATGTGGAGATAATACCAGGGTTTCCCATAGGGAAGTCCACTTTCCTATACTAAAGTTTGATTTCTTTATATATGCTAACCTAAAAGACAATTGCTGCATCTTGCTACAAATGCCTTTCAATTGCAAAGGCAATCACTTACCCTGTCCTCACCTAACAACAGTCCTACTCGAAATTAAAATTACCTCATATACTTACTAACTAAAAGGAAAAAAAAAATCACCTAAGAATTATCATCCCCTCCCCACACTTGGTGTCTGGGCTAGAAATAAGTGCACATATTCCTTTGGAGACTAAGAGATCAGTTGAAATATAGTTTCAATTCAAAGATCCTGGTGTGTACAACACTGATCCAAAAACAAGAAAAGGAAGGGCTCATGAGTCACTATCTTTCCTCCTCCATAGTTAGACACTATTTCCTAATGGGCAGAAGAAGCAAATGCCCTGATCTGCTCTTAGGCACCTTTGCAGCTGTGGCCTCTGCCTGTGAAAGAACATCCATGGTATTTTCTTGTTTAGTTTCAATCTTTATATGATGTAGCAAACAGCAATATAACATAGCAATGGAAGTGGACTTGGGAAGTTTCCTCAAGTGCAGAAGAAACACTTTCAATATTGTACAATCAGTGGCAGCCAGAGTAGTCAGGGACAAAGACAGACAGACAGACACACACACACACACACACAACCTCTCCAGGACCAGGAGTGAGTTACTTGATAAGTGAGGTAAGAATAGAACAAACAACTGAGCGTGCACAGTTCAGCCCCTTCTTCATCGTTTCTTTAAGAGCCTGTGCACAGAACACACATGTTCTCTTTCTCTACAAAGTGCTAAGTAACAAAGCTGACATTTTGATCTCCATTTACCTGACACAATGTCTTCTTTTTCAGTTGGTTGTGAATCCAGAATTTTGGGGGTGGAGTAGGGTAGGGGAAACAATGGACACTCATAAAATTCTGACAGAAGACAATGGACCAATATTCTGGCTTACTAAGTTCAGACATAGTGTAAATTCCAGTGTCTCTAAAGAATAAAGCCCTAAATTTGTCCTCCTGCAGGTTTGACATCTTGCTCAAATATGCTTACAAAGACAGAATAGATGTCAAGTCAATGAGAGAAAGAGATTCTTAGCATCCACTATTTAGAGCTCTAGAATGTTTCATAGGAATAAAAATGGGAAGAAGCTTCTATTTCTTCTACATTTGAGTAAGGAAATTTCCCAAGCCATAGAAGGTTCCTGGAACTTAGAGATAGCATGGGAGTGTAGGTGTCGCTGGGTAAGTTTTGAGGCTCCAAGAGCAGGAGCTGTAGGAAGATGGGGAGAAACATGTAAATCAAATCGCGGTACTCCTGTTTTTAATCCAGTAATACATTACCATCCAGAGTTCTCCAGTAAGTTCCGCAAAACTGCCTGGGGCACTGAGCAGTTGTAATAGCCCATGCCAATATATGATCTCCAAACTTGGTTTTTGCTGGCAATTGCACGAAGAGTTGCAAGGATTTCATTTTCACCTGATTGCAGGAAAGAGAGAAATGTTAGAGAGAAAATGTGTCAAAAGAGAGCTCTAATAGTCTTAAACCCTCTTATTTGAATACTTCTATGAAGAAAACAGCTTTATGCAAAATATAAGGATTACCCCCCAACAGCATTGAGTATTCTATGTAGAAATCTGAAGAACTATCCTAAAACAGCACTCAATTACTTCTCAAGCCAATTCCTCAGAATTTCTTTTTCAGCCTTGTCAGAATTGTCCAATTTTTAATATTCGCCCCATTCCAGGTTTCTTCTGTCTTCTTTACATTTCTTTTGTATTCACACCAAATAAAAACTCTGGTTTCTCTTAGTAAAATATTGTTTCTTTTTTGCAACTGCCTTATAACAGTTGATAGGTCTTAAATAACACGCAGCCTACCTTTTCCTCTAAAATTGCTCCACTACCTCTAACACTTTCCTTGGTGTCACAGAAAGACTCATTAAAAGCCCTTCATCCAACAGTGTAAAATTTCAGCTGTAATAAAAGACCTACATGCAGTTTTAACCAGTATCCCCATTTGGGTAGTTAAGTAGGAATTACAGAAGTTCTTGGATGCAGGCAACACCCCATTTTGGGTCATTCATATAGTAACAACAAAACAACAACAGCATCTGATACTGAGTGTTCATTAAGCTCAGGAAACAGGTTTGAAGAGGTTCACTCGCCAAAGGATACACTGCTTTAAACGGAAGGGTTACAACTCAGTCTCCCTGGAGATTTCATACTTTACTGACTGGCCGGGTGGTAAAGAATCTACCATATGTACAGCAGTTGTACTGAAACACTTTTTCTAGACACAAGTGACCTTATTCTGCCCCTCTGCATGTAGACAGGTCATGCTACTAAATTTAACTGAGATTTAATGACTTGGGCAAAGTCTAGCTCCTAAGATATTCTAGGCACTCACAGTCACTTCAATCTTAGAACTGAATGACTTCACTGGTATTGTATCAGAAAAAATCTAGGTACAGTAATCTCTAAGATAGCAGACTGCCTGGGAAGACTCTTCATGTTGTTGTATACCTACTGAACTCTATCTGAATATTATTCTCATTAACCTTCTTCATCCTCAATGAAAAATTTCTATCCCCCACCCCACCCACCCACTCCACATGCTTTCACAGGACATAAATTCACAAGAAGTGGGCCATTTTGCCAAACTGGGTTAAGCAAAGACAACAGTTTTGTAAGTAGTATCACCTTCATGAGAAAATATAACCCAAGTGCTTTATGAATATCTTGCCTCCTTCTATTGAAAATTTAGGACATAAAAGTGAAACTATAACAAACCAGTATCTGTGGAAATATGCAGCTACAGCACCTTAGAAATATTAATGTAAGATATCCAATCATTTTCCAAAGTCTTCTGAGGGTAGAGTGATTAGAAGCCCAGTAGGAGGGGAGATTAATGAGTAGTTCCTGGCGGGCACAGGATTCAGCGCGGCCAGCTTCAATTAAGATCCCATGCAAGAGGGACAGGTCCCTGTTTCGCATTATGCTGTGAGGACAAAAGGCCTAGTTCTACTCAAAGGGGAACTTTGTCAAATCAGGAGTTTCAACTTTTGGAGTCAAAGAATACTATCATTTTTTCCAACATTATAGAAAAATAATTCTGTTGGTAGTGTAACTATGTCACAGTGGAGACCCTAGAAATAGGGAAATATGGTAAGAGACCAGGACAATAGTCCAGAATGGAGATGAGCAAGGGTGTGTTATGGGCTGAGCTATGTCCCCTCAAAATTATATTGAAGCCTTAACCCTAGGTACCTGTGAATGTGACCTTATTTGGAAATAGGGTTTTTGCTAATGTGGTCAAGTTAGGATGAAATCGTGCTGCATTTAGGTCAGTCCTAATTCAATGACTGGAGTCCTCGTAAGAAAAGGGAAATCTGGACACAGAGCACACATACAAGGAGAGCACCGCAAGAAGAGAGAAGCACTACAGAACCAGCAAACCTTGCTTCTCAAGCTTGGCTTTTTCCTGTCATATTTTTTTTTCAGTGATTAAAAGGTATGCATTTTTGTTATAAAACAAATAAGTTTCAGGCATGTAATCTACAGCTTAGAGAAAATTGTCAGTGATACTGGAATAACTTTGTAAGGTGACAGATGGTTACTAGACTTATTGTGGTGATCACTTTGAAAGATATATAAATGTCAAAACACCATGTTGTACACCTGAAATTAACATGACATAGTATATAAACTACATTTGAATAAAAAATGAATTTCAAAAATGTTTTTCCTTTTCCCCCTTAAAAAGTTGGGCTGTGGCAAGTGAGTTAATAGCAACTGCAGAAAGAGAAACCCCAAGTCACACATAGATGGCTGCCATGAACCCTGAACTGCCCCTCTGCTCCTAAGATCCTCCCCTTGGAGCTTTTTTTAGCTAGAAACATCCACATCTTAATTGATCATCTTTATGCTTCTGGGTATTACCTATCATTAATGATGATGTTCTTTATTTACACCACTTGGGCTTGAGAAAATTTCAGGTGTTTCATTCAAGTGCATAAAACTGGCTGTTACGAGAAGAACACTGATGTGTATTCTGGAGACCCTCAACTCTCAGCTGTGATGATGGAGCAATCTGATTTGTCCTTTCACAAGGATGCCCATTTCTCACACCTCCCAGCAGGGTTGTCCAGGAAGGAGCCCAGTGAGAAAGCCTCGACTACTACAGTCCAGCTCCCTTCATCCCTCTTTCAGTAGCATCCTGCCACAGAGCCCTGGCCCTATCCTGCCCTTATGCCTTCAATAGTAAGGAAGAGAAGACGGCAACTCAGACCAGCCAGGGACCCACGGGCACCTTCCTCATGAGGGCAGGCTCTCCAGATACATACCAGCACAGCACCCCCTGCAGCTGCCACTATTACACACTTGAATGAAACACTTGAAAAAATTTAAAGGCCAATTAGCATAAACAAAGAGCAAAATCATTATAGATAAGACCCAGAATCATAAAAATGATCAAATTTGAAACACAGAAGTGTCTAATGCTGTAACAAACGAGGGTTGTGCAGAAAAAATCCAGCCATTGTCAACATAATGAGAAGAGACACATGGCTGGATACGTTCCAGACAGCCCTTGTATACACTAGTCCCTACAGGACCAAACTTCCTAAGCACCTGCAGGCCCTGCCCTTACCAGCTGAGGGGTAATATGAATATGCCCTGACTGGCCCTCATCTTAACCTGATCTTTACAGCCAATGTTACCTTCCGCTGGGAACAAAGTGAGTTACTAGAATGAGCACTGCTCTGCACACCACGCTAATGGACACTAGGAGCCATGGAGGGTACGCGGGGTACCTGGTTGTGCTTCTGAGAGTGAGGACGGTGTGAGAAGCCGTTTCCATTCACTCATCCACTGCTCATCGTGACTGAACTTCCCAGCCAGAAGCCCAAACCATCTGTGACTTGAACAGAGAGTTAACCTGCTTCTGACTGAGAAAAATCAAGACCTCAGGCTTTTCCAATCACAGAGTATAAAAAACATTTCCCAAACATACAGCTTACTGAGTGAATTGTTTCAAATATTTGTTCAACTGGATGCCATTTCTCATTCGTGCTTAATGAGATCGCACTTTTAACCCCGTCGGCAGAAGAGCCCACACAGTGTTTTTAGGAGCCCAGAGTTCCAGTTACTTTTAAGGCAAATGATGCCAAGTTCCAATTGGATACAGAGAAAAGGAGAGAAGAGCAAAAAGTCCACAATCAAAGATTTACTTGCTGACCCTACCTGAAATGGAACACAGCAGAATTAGTCTCAAAGAGCAAGTTCGGGGGCACGGTTGGTCTAAACAGAAGCATAATGCTAGCCGCGCAATGTCCACCACTGCACTTCACAGTACATTTAGGTTCCTTTCTCCCCTGGAAAAGAACTCCTTCCTACAGAAAATATGAGGCGTGGAACCCTGAATCCACAGTGACAGCCTTTCCCCCACTACTTAATAAGGTAAGTATTTTAAAAAGGCAATGGTGATGTCTAAACCCTGGGCTGCTCAGCCCAAGGAAAGCTGCGTGGACAACGGGGAGAAAGATAAGAATTCAGATTTCCTCCAGAGCAAGCCCCACAGCAGTGCACATTCCTCACACTTTTCCTTCCATTCGACAGAAGCAGCTTCCTCCTGTAAACGCACCCAATTCCAGCCCCTCTTCCTTAATGTGAGAACAATGAGACCAACTGGGGGAAGATGAGACAAACTGAGAAAGAGAGCATCCATTAAAAAGCACTTGGAGAGCACCTGTCCTTCTCCAGATGCCTGGCAGGGCCGCCAGACACTGCGCATTCGTGCTGTGCACTCCCCTCTGGGAAAAGCCTCGAGCCTTCCTTCAGGAACCTCAGCAGTGAGTTCTTTTCAGGGGTACAAAAGTGCCTGCTTCTGACCTTACTTATTCTCTTTAGGACCTTACTTATTCTTCTGCCTCGAGCACTGCATAATGCCCTGGTCCTCCTGTACCAAGAACAGAGCTCAGAGGCCTCAGAACTCCGTGAGAATCCGCAGATGGGTCTCACACTGTCCCTGCTTCTCAGAATTCAGAATCAACGCTTCCGCCTTATGTACTTCCACGTAAGAGCCTTTCCAACAGCGACTCCCGTGTCGCCTGCACCTTAACTATGAGTACTAAGGACAATGCTGTACCAACCACTACACCAAATAAATACCTTTGAACAGGAATAAGCCAATTTAGTTGTTAAATACTCCCTGGACTGTGGGGTATTTTAATTTCCCATACATGTGTATTTTGATAAGAACTAGATACCATTAAAATGGACAGGCAGGCTGTGTGGGTCAAGGTACCTGCTACACCTACCTAAACACACACATACACATTGTTCCCCACCCTTAACCCATTACCCCAAACACTCAATGCTATGACATTTTTTTTACTCAATTATATGGAAAAATATATCCATGCTTGGCTTTTGCTTTTGTGACAATCTAAAAAAATTATGCCTAGTTTCCACAGAGAATATATATTATTCTGCCATTTATATTTTAAAAAGAATAAATATATATACACATGCTGTGTATTAACAGAATATCTTTGGAATAATTCTGAAGAAACTGATAATTGAAAAGGAGTTTTGCTTTTCCCTATATATTTTTTTGTGTGTGTTTTTTAATATTGGACAACATGACTATGCTATTTATTCAAAATTTTAAATTAAATTAAAAGGTTATGCCCAGAACAAAAATCTTTCCTCATGAAATACAAGGGGAGAGACATCTGTCAGTCCCCACTGTGGCTGGCTGTCCAAACAGCATTTTCTGGATAGCACAGCAGCCACTCAACCAGCATCAGAGCCTCCATCCTATTCCCTGCCCTTATGTGCTTGGCAAGATACTTGGAAAAGGTCTCCAAGGAAATCATCAGAACTGAAAACCAACACACACTCATCTTTGAATTTTCCCAGAAAGGCCTTTTTCTACCAGAGGCTTAAGGGAAAAGGTGGGGGCAGATGTGAGGGCAGAACCTGCCTTGGCGTCTTTTTCTTACTCATACGTAGATTCCGGGCTCCAAACCTGCTCAGGAAAGCATTAGGTGGGGTTGACGGTCTCCATCGAGATAAACAGACCACGAATGATTGCACTATCAAGACTTTCTGATTTTCTGAGTGGAAACCGGAAAGTGTACACAATTCCTTCCTAACACCTAGCCTTTATGTAACAGCCCCTAATCATTTGCAGCACCTCTCTCTTTCCTACAAAACAGCCTGCCTTAAACTCACTCACATGGATCATCAACTCTACTCCCTCATGTTTCCTCCTTCCAGAAAGGAGGGTTTCACAACCAAAGTCTGTGAACCACAGAACTTGTTCGTTCCAGGAAGGCAAACTGATCCACACACTCCGTGTAGTGTAAAATAATGACATGGAAATTCTTTGAAGGCTCTTCAAGACTGAGAGAGGGTTACCCACACATGTGACAAGATGTCATCCGCACAGCAGCTAGACCTACGGGGGATCCCCCTCACCCAAATCCCAGGCTCTTCTCTGTATTCTTCCTCTGCCAGTTAACACCCCACCTCACCCAACCCCTCATGACCCTCAGGGGTCAGACCCCCTTCAACAGGCACGTCCAGCTGAAAGGAGCTGACACACGTCCAATCTGTGTTTCTGATGGCTCCTTGGACCCTCCAAGAGCATACAGTTCCTACAGCTCTTCCTGCTCTCCCAAATGATCTACGGGTTCAAGATCTTTATATTAGCTATAGGAAAACCAGAGTAGCTCCTCATGGGGGATGAGGGGACCAGAGGTGCCATCTCTGGTATTTATTCTTTGAACTGAGGTCACACTTGCTGAGAGAGGTCACCTCCACTGCTTCTCTTCATTCCCTCTAGAACCATTTCTAGAGAAACATCCCAACTCACAATATTTATCTGGAATACCAGTTGACCTACGTAATCAGGTGAAATGGTCAGTATGAAATGAGAGTGAGGGTAGAAGTCCTGGAGTATTTGTTTTTCTTCTTTGCTATCCTGCGGGCACATTGCTACGGCCAGCAGAGCAAGAACAAAACGGGAAGGCTACGTTCTCACAGTCCAACTCAAACAACTTAGCAGCTTGCAGTAAAGAGATAATTTTTTACAGAGCAAAGGAATAGGCATATGAAGAAATTTGTAGTCCATCCAAGAATCTCTAAACCAACTAAATTATAATCTCTACATGGGCAGAGCACAGCATGTTGCTATATACATAGGTGCTTAGAAAATACATGTGAATTAACACATTTCAATGAAAAATCTCCTAAACACCGACATATGGCTAGCTCAATACTCACAGTAACTCACCCATCACAGAATCCATGAAGACAAATCAATGCACAAATTGTTCTCACATCCTTAAGAGCATTGGCTTCTGAGAAATATTTACAAATGGAAACCTAAAGCTACTAAGCAAGTTTGTGAAATAACACAGTGCCTACAAAAATTTCAGATTTTCCAAAATTTTGTTTCCTCATGTTTATGATACAGACACTGAGAATTCTTACTAAAATTCTCAGTTTGCATTTTTATAACAATACAGTAGACTTTCAGTTAAGTGGAATTCAAGTAACAGAGTGTCAGTAGCTTAATGAAGAGTCTGCTTACATTTACCCAGCATCTACCAACCCCCGTGGGTGCGGGTTAACTGAGAGTTTAATAACTAAAACTAACCTGAGCAGTAAAAATGGGATCAGTTATTCAATCACCACATAATGGAGACATTAAATTCAAGGGACAGTGCCACTGGGTGGGGTGGCAAGAGTACAGAAAGAACAGATATCAGGAAAAGGAGGAGGTGATACGATGAATGAAGCCGAGACGGAAATGATGCAGCCACAAGCCAAGGAGTGCCAGCACCTCCAGAAGCTGGAGGAGGTGAGGGTCAGGTTCTCCCCCAGAATCTCCAGAAGGAATGCAGCCCAGAGAGCACAATGACTTTAGCCCAGTGAATCTGGTTATATACTTCTGACCTCCAGAACTGTACAAAAATAAATACGTGTTTTAAATAAAAAAGAATAGCGATCGGAACACAGACCTGCCCATAAGCAGCTCACAACCTCTGCAGTCTAGGCTCTGAGGTAAGCAGCTCAGGCCCCCACTCCCAGTCCCGTGAGGTGGTTACTGAGCTCCCATCCCAGTGGGCTGACAAGACTGTCTCACCCCTCTCCCACCATAGCCGACCTGTGCTGACTGTGGACCTTCAAGTCCTTGGCCTTTTGACTTTGCCAATCCTCAACCTCAGCTAAATTAAGTCACCACATTTCTCTGTTCCTGCTCCCAGGTCACTAAATGATGCTGGGGTGAGGGAACCGAACAGAACTCACCACTCAAGCCATTGAATCTCAGCGGGATGTCCACGCAGAATGATGTAGTTTCCGCACTACCCAGATGTTCCCAATAGCTCTTCTGGAACTTTTCCACTTTAATGCTCAGTCTCACCCTCCCTGCCTCTCACTCAGATCATCAGACAGGTAGCCCCTCAACTCCTCCCACCTCAGAGCATCCTTATGGCTTCTTCAAGTGGATTTTCTTCACTCTTATGCCTTGGAAAGATCCAGAATATGACACAGGTCCATGACCCCTGACTGAAAATTGATCACTCAGCCAGCCTTTTGCATTACCTCATCTCAGGCTGCTCGGTCCCCCTCCTTTTATAGGCTCCATTTCCCAATATCCTGCCTTCCACTTTCATCCCCATACTCCATCCCTAGGAAATCTCACTCATTCCCATGAATTCAATCAGCAGACTCACTCCGTCTGCAACTGCATCTCTTAGCTCTCTCTCGAGCTCTAGACTCCTATTTCCATCTATTGCTTCAACTTTTGCAAATGCATGTTTCACAAGCATCTCAATGTCAATTCTGCTCAAACAAGACCCATGATCTCTTCCTCCTCCAGGACCCTCTACTTTTCCCTGTTCCCTCTCTGATCATGACATCACCATCACCCCAAAATACTCAGCCTAGAATGTGACTGACAGCCCCAGCCTGCTGCCCCTCTGGACCAACGACCATGTTTGTACCAAAACCACATTTCCCACAGGCTGCTCCCAGCCAATACCAAGCCCGGCAGGAGAACTAATGCAAACCCCCTCCTGCAAGATGTGGGACTCCTCCCACCAGTGACTTTGGCTCCCAAACTCCCATTCGGACTGACCAAAGTTTCTTAGATCTGTGCCACAGTCTGAGATTCTTCCTTCTCAATCCTCCTCCCATTTGTCTCCCTTTCCACCAGGGTCAGAACTACACAGTCTAAAGGTGCTCCTGCCTTCTCCTGCTCCCACCACCAATAAATTTCTTGCATATCTAATATCGTTTTAGTCACTGCTTCTGGTGGACCGGAACTAATGCACGTTAACACTTCACCTCTAAACTCCACAGCAATCTCACAGCTCTCTTCTTTGCCTCTGATCCCAAAGGCACTCTGCAAAACACATGTTGAATCATGTCACTTCCCTCTGTAATGACTGTTAATGTCTCCCCATTACAGAGAAAAAAAAATACCTTTTCATGGCTCTAAGCTCTCCATACCTTGCTTTTCATACCTCTCTGCACCCTAGTGCTTACATACACAGTCTACTCACCCTCCTTCAAATAACCATCTTCTGTCCACACTTCCATGCCTCTACTCATGTCAGAACATCAGCCAAAGCTTTCATGTTATTTGCAGACCTGTAGAGCTGTAAAATATCTCCCTAGCAGTTGTACCTACACTCAGAGATTATATCTCCATCATCCTTTATCTCTTGTCTCTTGTACCCACAGTGCTTAAAACAGTACTTTATCTTCTACTGGAGCTTCTCAATAAATGAGGACTGAAAGCAGATAAAGGAACTATAGAAATAGACTTGGTGATAGTAGCTTGCAACTCAATGGTAACAAAAGTGTAGGCTAAGGCCTTTAGTGTATGGGCAAATGTCCTATGTTCCTCAAGACTCCTCCAAAGTAACACTAAGTTTACAAAACAGTTCAATTCATTTCATTTTAATAGCAATAATTTTTTTAAGTTTGATAAAATTCAAAATAATTTAACATAAGAGTGTGTGCAAATTTAGATGAATGTGGTAGTTAAAATAATGTGCCCACTAAAGACTTTCAGGACAGTGAATTATTCTGTATGATACTATAATAGTAGATGCATGTCATATATTTGTCCAAACTCATAGAATGTACACCACCAAGAGTAAATGTAATTACATCCTAAGGTAATCTATGGACTTTGGGTGATAATTATGTGTCAGTGCAGGTTCACCAGTTGTAACAAACGTACTACTCTGGTGGGGATATTGATAATGTGGGAGGTTGTGCATATGTGGGGGTGAAGGGCATATGAGAACTGTACCTTCCCCTCACTTTTCTTCTAAACAATAAAGCCTTTTAAAAAAATATGTCTACAAATTTGTTTACACTCCTCCCTTCAAAAGGTGGAATCTAATTGCCTTCCCACTGAATTTGAATTTGACTTTGTGATTCACTCTGTAAGTGATGCTATAGGACTTGGGAAGGCGAGATCATAAAAGGATCGCTTCTGCCTGGCTTTCTCTCTCTCTTCAGACTGGGAGGATAATAAATGTTCATTGTTGTTTGAAGCTACTGAGTTGTGCAGTAATTTCTTATAGAGTAGGAGCTCACTGATATGCTAGTTTTTCCAAAAAAGTGTCAATTTAAAGTTATTGTTAAAGAAGTGTTTCATTTATACAAAATACCTGTGATGAATTCCATAATCCTTTAAGAAGACAAAGATAGAAGGACAAAGCTGTTTTACTGTTTATGGTCTTTGGGCCAGTCACATGACCTATTTGGTCCCTCATCACCATGTCAGTATTTTGTATCCTTTGCACATCAAAACATAAGAAGGCAGAGTTTCCTGGTGTTGTAGTGGCTAAGGCTTCAGCGCTGCGGCCTGGGTTCATTTTCCATCCAGGGAACTACCCACATAAAAAACAAAAAAATAAAAAAAACGAAAAAAAATAAGGCAGCACTGGGAAAGGATTTCAATCTAAAATGGAACCGGAGGATATGAAATGGAGAAATCGCACGCATGCACCCTCAGAAGAATGGAACTTAAGGAATGAGAGACTGATTGCCACATAGGCCTGCCTTACCCAAATCAAGACTTATTTCCTGACCAAAGAACACCCACCAAGAATCCCTCCCTACCCTCAAGCCAATGAACTTAGTGCTTGGACTCTGGCTTGATGTCTCCCTTTTCCCTGACTCCTCCTATATGCAGCCTGCCCAAACCTGCAACAGATTAGACTGGCCTGTAGTGAGAAACAGCATGTTTCCCAAATAACTCAGATTTCTGGTCACTTAAGCTTGCCTCAGTTTACCTTATTTAGGCTCAAAACATTTTAATAGGGAGTTCCCTGGTGCTATAGTGGCTAAGGCCTTGGCACTGTCAATGCTGCCTATCCACATAAAAAAACAAAAACAAACAAAAAATTTTAATATATAAATGATACTTTATATATTAAAGTGAGATTTTTAGTTTTGGGTTCTAAATTTAAAAGAGGAAAAACTAATTATAATTTATTTTCAGATTCATCTCTTGTAAAATAGTTTCAGCTCTCTATTTATAATAGGATATGGCACTAGATATTTATCTGAAATATCCCTATGGTACAATGTGTTTCTATTTGGTCTTTGTAGAAAATTTCCTAACAGCAGAGTCTTTTATTATTCATAACAAGCCCTTTTGATCACACCTGAGTTTCTACTAAAAGACTTGATGGGGTTCTTATATAGTCTCAGGATGGGGCTGGTCACCAGAAAGACAAAGTGATTAGAAGGTTGGCACTTTCAGCCCCACCCACTGACCTCTGAGGAGGAGGCGCAGATTAAGCCCTATAAAAACTCTTCAACAACAGAGTTGATGAGTTTCTGGAATGGCTAATGCATCCCTGTGCTGGAATGGTGACCCAGGACTGTTCCACAGGGACAGAAGAGAAGCCCTTGTGCTTGGAAGCCTTCCAGAACATGCCCTATGTACGTCTTCATTTGGATGTTCACCTGCATCTTTTATATTATTCATTATAATAAACTGGTAAACTTAACAAGAACTTATGACAAAAATATAAGCATTACGATAGACTCTGCAGTGAGAGGCTGAATACACAAACGGATAGTGACCAGACCATATAAAACCATAGGAGTTTCACCCACAACCATCAACAACCTGCTCCCAAAATCAACCCCCTTACTTACAATAAATCACCCCAGAAGCCAGACTTCCATAAGTCAGACTTGCAGAAAGCCAGACTGCTATCTCCTGTGTCAATGTAGGACTACACAGTAACTTCTGTAACAATTGGCCCAAAATGGCGAAGACTTGATTAATAACTGACAGCTGCCTTAATTTTGGTCCCCGCTTCCAATTTAAGAACAACCAAAGACAAATATACCCCTGTAACCAATCACGCAGGAAGCCCTACTTCTAGTTAGCCCACCTACAGCTTGTCCATGCCAACAACTTCTAAAGAGGTAGGTAATACCTGAAGCCTTTCCGTTATTCCACTATAAGGCTTCCCCACAATCCATTAGAATCTAGTTAAAAATGAAATAATTCATTTAAGCTGGGAACTGAAGGAGCCAGGAATGGCCAAGGGAGAGCCTTGTCACAGACTGAGGAGTCTACAGGTAGGACCTGGTGACAGACATCATCTGGCTGCAAGACAACTGACATTCACAGCCTGGAGAAGAGCTGCCCTATCTAGGAGTCCTTGGGGTCAGTTCAGGAGAGTGCCCAACCCCATGGGGTGACAGAATCACCACCTGCAGCTGTGTTACACAACACCTCCTCCCTCTGTTTACTGCCCTACATTAACCATTTATTACAAAACAACTCTAAGTGATGGAGCTTAGAACATTAAGTTCTCACAAGTGACACACTGACAACAGCTTACAGCTCAGTTTTGGTTGACCAATTTGAACATTAGGAAGTTTATTTTATCCTCTCTCCCAAGGCATGCTCACAATGAGCAATGTGCAATTTTGTGTAAACTTTGAATCCTGTCTCTTCTGTGAAATTATGGACTAGTTCAATTGGGTTAACTTGTGATGACTTCACTGAATATAGTACATGGTGATGCATACCATAACTAAAAATGATTGGCTTCATCTTTAAAGTACTTTTAAATTTTGTATTAATTACAAAATGAAAACATCACTATTGTAGTAAAACTTGAAAAAGCAAAGTGACAAAGGAAAACTAAAATCCATAATGGCACCTTTTAGAGAAAAAGAAGGTTCTGTTGAACTATATCCTTCTAATCTTTTCCTTGTGTATGTACATGAGGACAGTTTTTTACAGGGTTTTGAACTGAGTAGCTTTGCTTATTTCTCTGAAGTATGACATACTGAAAAGTCAACTGATAATCAAGGTATTCTTCCAAGGAACCCCCTGGACTGTCTCCAAGGGGAGGAGGAGCATCCTGCATGACATGAACTATTTGTTGTACTAGACTCTGGTAGGCCATTCAGTCCTGTACATGCAGGACCGACCCTCTGCCTGCAGCAGCCTCCCCCGGCCTTGTCCAAGAGAGCACCAGCACTCATCCTTCAAAACCCAGCCCCAGTCCTGTCCCCTGGCAGCAGGTGGAGTGTCCCCATATCTGTGCCCTTAGCATGCTGGGCATTGCTTCTTGGCAGGTGGCAGATGGTAGTGATTCCAAGGTGACTGGATTTGTGCACATCTGTAAACTGGATACTGCAGGACAGTCAGGTCAGGTTTTCTACTTTGTACACCTACCCCTTTAGGGAGGACACAGTGAAGACTGTGGTTAGAGTGTGGACAGTAGACCTGGACTGCCTGGGTTGAATCTGTCTTCACCACGAACCTTGGGCAAGCTACATATCCTCTGGATGCCATGGCTCCTACATCTTTAAAACAGAGGTGTTAACAGTACTAACCTCATAGGGTTGTAATAAAGATTAATACATGGAAACTACTTTATCAAGTGCACAGTACATAGTAAGCACTCCACAAACCCTTGAAATTATTAAGTTATATATAAGAACTACCTCAAGTATCTACACGCTACTTACAGTTCTCACAATGTTTTTACTCAGCTGTGAGGGCACTGAAGACTCGTATGACTAACTAGCTCTTACTAGTTTTCTCTGCACATGGCAAACAGATATTTGGTCCAGAGTTCTTCTCGGACCACAGCAGGACACAGGCATTCACATGAAAGTTTGGTAACACTGCCCCACTATTAAATGGAAATGCTACTTATGGGGATGACACATACCATTTTGCTCCCCCTATGTATGTGGAAAACATTAATTAATCATGACATGCACCCACTTCAGAGTAAAATACTATGCCCTTCTTAGGCACTTTGCATCCGCCCCCCTCTACCCCTGCCAAGACAGTTTTTGCAAAAGAGCCAGTCCATGTCAGGGCAAAGGCGAACTCCTGACTGTCCAATACTTTCTGAGTCACCTCAGACTAACGAGATGGAACCAGCCCCAATCCCACAGAAGCTGCTGGGTTTAAAGTTTACACTTAAGTTGCAAATTACTTAGCAGGAGAGCTCCCAGGGAGGGAAAGAGGGAAGGAGGGGGTTGGGAGGGAGGGACCAAAGAGAATGGACTTCCCAACATTCAAATTACTCAGCTGGAAACAAGGAGATGAGCTAAAAAGGGATAGATAACTTTGACACATTTCTAAGCACAAATGCTCTTAACACATTGTGGACCGCATAGAAATCTCTAAGACATATGCCAGGGACTGCATAACTACATATCATAATTCACTTTAGGTGAGTGAAAAATGAGAAAACTCGTGAGCGAAATGTGTTAACAAACATCTCATTTTAGATAACATTGTAAAAAGAGCTGACCTACCCATTCTCTGACTTTGAAAGTCTCTGGAAGACATTTACTTGTTGAAATATTCACCTAAGGCTTGCTGGAAAAATAGATAACTCTTCACTCTTTATACATCCACTGAATCAGGATTCCGATTTCCTCAAATTGAAATAGATCAGGAGTCCAGCTATTCCTAGGTTTCAGCAATTTCAATGGAACAAAATGTGCAGATTTTCCTCAATAAGCAAGGCCCCTGCCATCAAGTGAATTGGCTCGGATTTGAAATCGACAATGGGAGCAGAACTCAGCTTAGCTTGAGTTACATTAGCCAGCAGGAGCTGACCGGGTCCATATGGGAAGTTTTCTACTTTAAGACAAAACTTGCCTTCCATGTATCCTCCCTATCCTCCCTGTTTTAAAACAAGACAAACCAACTGACTTCTCTCCACTTGACTCCTTAAATAAAAGAGTCTATTACCTCTCTATGGTTCAAAATCAGATAGCAACATGAGAATTCTTCCCCCTTTAAAAAAAAGGCAGGGGGCTCTTCAACTCTGCCTGTCCCCTTGACTTCTGGATTCTTGCCTCAGTTCTGGAAGATCTCTGAAAGGCAGTCTTCAGACCATTAAAAATATTTTAAATATAAAATAAAATAAAAAGTCTATGGAATGAACTAAGTTTTCTGAATTAAGCGTAATCTTATACGTTTCTCTACAAAAATCACTTACATTTAAAGAGTACTGCTGTCTTTCAGAGGTCTAATAAAATTCAGATGTGTGGTAAGTGAATAAGTAAAAACTAGTGTTCAGCTTGGAGGCCAGATGTCTGGGCCTCCCCATTTTTGTCACTTCCCTAGTTGCATGACTGCAGGTAATTCCTTTTTTCCCTTCTGATTCTCTATCCTGATCTGCAAAGACGTGGAGACACGTCCCAATCCTAAGGACGAGAGAACCGCGGAGGTAGCCCTGGTGGTGTGCCTGAGTAGTGGGGCGTCCCCCACAAGAGTTTGTGTGCTGCCTTCCCCCAGGGAAGTTTGCTGGCACCTCGTGGAGAAAGACCAGAAGACATTTCACCGACTCCATCCTAGGGTACAAAACTGCCTGTTCAGGACACTAAACATCCCACCCTCTCCCGCCCCTTGAGGTACCCGCGCTTTTTATTTCAGTAACGTATTCATTCCCAGTCCTGAGCAATCCTAACCCAGAGCTGGACTTTCAGAAACCATAGAAGGCAAATAGGCCAGAGGAAGCAGCGTCTAAGGAGCCTCCCAGACACTCACAGACAGGGTCTTCCATTTTCAAGGGTCTTTCCAAACGGATGCCGGCGGGGACCGTCTTCTCCATGAGTTCATCGATGCTCTAAAATGAAAAGGCAAGTCCGTGAACAACAAAGAGAGTAAAGTGCTTCAGAGTGAAGTCACCTCTGTGTTTTGCTTCTACAAAGGCTTCTGGGAACCTCACTTAAATCACCGAATTAGGGTTTCTTTCTAAAAAGAAAAGAACAGCTTGGAGTAAACTAGAAATCACTTGGAGGAAAGAAAATAATGAAGCGGGGCAGTGATTCAGCCACTCCGGGTTGGATTTCAATCGCGGACCAGACATAATCGGATACACCACGAGGTCCTCCGGTAGCAAAGTTAGAGCTCATCAGCAGGGCAACTCTGGTTTAAAAACAAATGGTTTTGTTGTGAGAAGAGCGGGTGGAGGAGAAAGTAGGGGTGGGAGAAGCCTGGGGCAAGGGGACCGAGCACGGGCACGCTTCCACGCCAGGGCCGGCCGGGGGCGAGGGTCCCACGCAGAGCGGAACAGAGCTGCAGGGTGGGGCGGGAGAGGCGGTGCTGGGGGGATGGGGCGGGGCGGGGTGAAGCCCAGAGGGCCGGGTCGGGGGTCCTTACCGCCAGCCCCAGGGCCTGCAGCATATCCCTCTGGTCTTTGTCCCCAGGCCCGATGTGCCTCCGAGCGAAGTCGTCGTGTCTGGGCAGCAGGCGCTCGAGGAGGCGCGAGGCCCCAACATCGCCGCTGTCCCCACCACAGCTGCTGCTGTCACGGCTCAACAGCGCCCAACGCGCCCCCGCGCCTCCAGCCAGGCGGCGGCCGCCCCCGACGCCACAGCCCAGACGGAGACCCCAGGCCCTGGCGCACGTCTGCATGGTCACAGCCGCACTCCCCCGCCCCGGCCTGCGAGAGTCAGTTGCGCCCTCGGCCTCTCTCCGGTCGCGGTCCTCCTGGCCTCCGGCCTGAAGCCCCTTCACACGGACGACCCGCGCGACCGTTGGATGGACCTCCGGCAGGATGAATGGGCTCCGCGCTCAGTTCCAACACGCGCGCAAAGTTGCTGCTCTGCGCAAGGCACCTGCTCCGCACACTTTAAGCGGCGCCATGGAGGCGGGCGGTGGGATGGGGCCAGTACACGCTCGGCCAATGGGAGCGAGCGGAGAGGCGGGGACAGGACAGACCCCACCCCGCTCCCTCTCCCTACCGCCTTCTTGGGGGCCCCAGCGGAGTCCGGCGGCTCCCGGCATCCTCAGTTACTCCTACTCCATCTCCGGCTGAGGCAGTGGTGGAGGCGCACCGCGGGCCGGGTGACTGTCTGGGACCTCACCAGTGCGACCCGGGAGGACAGCCGTAGGTGGAGTCCTGGGGACTCAGCTGAGATCGAAGACCGTTCTGACGAGGAGGCCAGACACCTTGAGTTGGTTCGTTTCCGTTCATTAATTTTGGAGTATCTTTCCCTGTCATGGGAACAATCTAAGCAGATGAGAATTTTTTAATAGTTGTAGGATCCCGAGAAAGTTACTCAGCCTCTGAGCTTCACATTTTTTTTCTAATGTGGGTAGCTCCCTGGCTGGGAATCGAACCCAGGCCGCAGTGTTGACAGCACCGAAGCCTTAAGCGACTGCACCACCAGGGAACTCCCCTGACCTTCACTTTTCACATCTCAAAGAGCTATATTTAAAAAGAGATTATACATTGAAACCATTGCCTTAGCAGTAAGATATCTCTCCTCCTCTCCACACACACACACACACACACACACACACACACACAGTCCAGAAAAAATCCAGCCATAAATTCCTCTATTTTTTATATTACATGTCTGGACACTTTCTGGACAGCCCTCGTACATACACGTGTACATGTGTGCATGGAAAATGCAAAAGATTTTGAGGTATATGTTTCGCACTATTGTCTCAGTTGGAAAATTATTTATGTCTAGATATTTTGTAAATCTAAGCTCTCTAGCTTTCTCTTGAGATTTTTATCAAAACAACCAACTTTCCAGATTACAATAGTCTTTCCAATATGAGGAAGAGAGGACAGAAGTCATCAGAACATTGCTTGTGCTTAGGCTCAGGAAGAAGCAAACCCGTCCCCTTTGTCCTCCTCTAAGCTCCCTCCTTCACTCATGCACTGCACACTCTGGGTTCTGTAGCTGATAGGCACAGTGAGTAGCGGAGAGGCAGTAAAGCGTGAAACTAAACCAGTAGGCAAGATGTGTGTGTATGGCAGACAGGGTGAGTGGTTTGCTAGAAGGGCTGGACTGAATGTCTGAGCAGTTCTTCACCCATTCGGAATTGAAATTACAGCCTTCATAAAAATTGGGAGATACACTCATTGCTATTATAGATGCCATGTGGGGGAAGCAATCTGCATTTATTCCCATTACTTTCTATGTATCACAGGGACTGGAAGCCAGAGAAGTATAATTCTCAGATTCCTTTGGTTCAGGGTTCTTGATGTTATTAGTCTTCTGTCAACAAGGTACACTTGTGTGAGAACTGGAAAATGGAATAACAGCAGAAACCACTTTCTAGTTTCTCTGATACTAGAAGCACAGGTGGCAGCAGGCATGAAGGGCTTCCTTACCAGTCACCCAGGTTGGTACAGCAGGGTAGCTGTGTCCTTCAGTCAAAATATCTGGTGGTTTTCCAACAGAGAAGACAGCAAGAATTTCTCTGTTCTGGACTACAGCTTTAGTGACTGAGCTGAAGATGGTGCTGGTCTATCTTCCCTGTCATCTGCTCTTTTAGTTCTTCCAATGGCTTTATGTGCATCTATTCCTGGCATTTTAATCCTCTTCTGCTTGAAGTACAATGAGTGTTTTGTTTGTTTGTTTTCCTAAATGAACTTTAACAGAGACTGTAAAGGAGGCCTAAAGTGGCTTACGAAACTGACCCCCAAAGGTAGGAATCTAGGATTAGCTACCTAACCTGCTTCTGTTTGAAGTCAATGATAACATTATCACTAATGGAAAATGAGACCATGATAGTCTTTGGCATGAAATGGAAACAATTACTCAAATTATCAGTGGGGAACAAAGTGCCTGCTGAAGGCAGGTTTTTCTAGGTTAGACCCTTCAGGTGAGAAGGATGCCTATGGTCACCATTGAGATGCTATTGGCTTCTGAATACCCTGGTGATTTTACAGAATAAAATGGCAGCTCAGACAACTAGAGAGCTTCAATGCTCTAAAAGAATCTCTTAACTTCTGTAGCTGCAGAGAGAGGGTATATATAAATCAGACTCAAATTTTGATCCTGCAGATTGCAAACTATGACACAAGTTAAATTCACAGCCTTATTAGGTCTCACATGTGAACGTTTGGGATTAATAACCCTGAGACTTGGAATGGAGACATTTTGGTAGTTCAGGTTGAATTTGATTATCTTGAACACCCAAGTCCCACTGAGTCCCCACTGTCAGCTGAAGCAGTCCTTTCCTTGGCCAGTCCTTGCTTGAAGATCTTGTAATAGCTTTGATAAAGCATTAACCGTACAAAGGTGTGCCAGTGCTCCTTTATCTCTAGATACACAACCAGAGCCACCCTCCCCAGAAAGGTGATAAGATGCCTGACACCAAAGGAGAAGCTTAAACAGAGAAAGAATTGCAAGATATTTGCTAATGCATATTGACACTAAAGGATTTCTGTGTAGGAGTGGGTTCTAGACCAAGGATGAAAGAATATAATACTGAAATTATAGATATGTTTGTAGCACCAGAGATTCTAGATTCAGAGAATTACCTCAGTCAGCCAAGTTGCTCTAAGGATTTGCTGAGTTGGTTGACTGAAACCAGACTCAATAATGGCCTTCATTAAATTAGGAACTAGGGTAAGGTACTATTACTTTCTTGGTATAATAGAGAAGAAAGGATGCAAAATCTTGGTAAGATAGAAATGTTGAAATGGATTCATCATGTGCAACATATTCTTTAACCCTGTCAGTGTATCCCTCAGAAGGGCAGAGAGGACAATCACTTCACCTAAACACTGAGAAATCCATTGGTAAGAGGAGCTGTAGGATTCTTGTACTTTGTGTTGGCACATGTGAGATGACAGTGGAAGATGCCACACTGTTGAAATGGACTCCCTGATTTCAGTGGTAATGCGGAGTCCCAGAGTGGTAGGCCACTGGCAGCACCAGGAAACAGAGAAAAGTGGGCAAGTTTGGTGTAATGCGCAGCAAAGTCAGAGAGGTGCCTAATGAGGCTTGACCCACAGGGCTCTTTGTGGCTCATTCATTAATGAGCAGCCTATGAAAATCTTACTTAGTCTAGTGAACCAAAATTTGATATGTCACCCAAATGAAAGGACCGAGTCTCCCAACCAGTTCTCTTACTTTAGCTGGTTCATGGCCCAAGAGACTCCCAGATGAAGGGACCCTAAGAAAGAATTCTTGAGGGAAGATCTTATGACCCTGCTATAAGTATACATATACAAGTGTGATGGTCATTTACAAGTGTGATGGTGAATTTGTCTATGAATTTAACTGGGCCACAGTGCCCAGATACGTGATCAAATATTAACTTGGATTTTTCTATGAGAATGAATTGGATGAGATTAACCTTTAAATCAGCAGACTTTAAATCAAAGCTGATTGCCCTCCATAAGGGGGGGGGGTGCTCATTCAATCAGTTGAAGGCCTGAATTGAACAAAAGACTGCTCTCCCCTGGGAAAAGGAGAATTCTGCAGCAGACAGCCTTTGCACTCAAACTGCAGCATTGACTCTTCTCTGAGTCCCCAGCCTGCTACCCTGTAGTGCAGATTTTGGACTTGCCAGCCTCTTTAATCCTATGAGCCTTAAAATCTTAAATTACTAAATGCTTAAATCTTTAATTCCTTAAAATCTCTTTATATACATATATATGTGTTTATATACATATATACCTATATATTATTGATTCTTTTTCTCTGGAGAATGCTAATACACCAAGGAAAGAAAATTACCCAGAATTTTCTTTCTTAAAGCTCTGCTAGTAAAAGTAGACAAGAATAGATAGCCAATGTATACTGAGATGAAAACTTTCAGATAGAATTAAAAAAAAATTATAGAGATCAAAACACTGTAACAGAAATAAAGAATGCCATCTAAGTGATCATGACTAGACTTGACACAGCTGAGGAGAAAATTAATGAGCTAGAATATAGGTCAACAGAACTTTTCTAAATTGAAATGCAAAAGAAGAAAACATATTTTAAAATAAAAAACTCAAACATCCAAGAACTTTAGGACCATTTCAAAGGGTACAATATGTTCGTAATTGGAATACCAGAAGTAGAAAAAGAAAAATGAAAATGGACACCAAACAGCAAATCCAGTAATACAGAGAATACTACACAAGAGAAACACAGCAACGCTTAGGCATATCATAGTGAAACTCTAGAAAACCAAAGACTAAGAGAAAAATCTTTTTTAAAGCTAGAGGAAGAATACACCTTACCTACAGAAGAAAAGGATAAGAATTTCAGCAGGTTTCTTGTTGGGGGAGGGGGGGAGAAAGTATACAAGTAAGAAGAGAGTGGAGTGAAATATTTAAAATATTTTTAAACATCAGCCTAGCATTCTACACACTGAAATTATCCTTCAAAAATCAAAGATTAAAAAAAAATGTTCTCAGACAAAAATGGAGGGAAATCATAGCAGACAGTAACTATTTTTGTCCTTTCCATTGTTCCTCCCAGCTGATTTCTCTTAGTTTTCCTTCATCCAAGAGTGACTTGATTTTCCCTTCATTCCTGAAAGATATTTTCACCAGATAGAGTATTTTTGGGTCAACAGCTCTTTTCTTTGGTCACTTGAAAAATGTGTTGCCACTCCTTTCTGGCCTCCGTGGTTTCTGGTGAGAAATCTGTTACTGTTCAAATATTCATTTCCCCCAATGGATGTCACTTCTCGTTGGCTTCTTTCTTTGCCTTTGCATTTTTCTTTCTCTTTAGTACTCAGAAGTGTGACTGTGATACGTCTTGACAGGTCCGTAGCATGAAGCTTCTTACATATGCCGGTTTGTGTTTTTTGCCAAGTTAGAGAACTTTTTAAACATTATTTCTTCCTTCAGCCCTGCCTACTCTTTTCCTGTCCCTCGGAGACTTCAATGACAAGAATGTTACATATTTTGTTATAGTCTCACTTGTCTCTGAGGCTCTATTCATTTCCTTTTTTTTCCTATTTTTCTCTCTATTGTTCAAATTAGGTAATGGTTACTGCTCTACCTACAATTCCACTGAATTTTTCCTCCGTCTTTTCTACTCTGCTGTCAAGTCCAGCCATTGATTTTTGAAATGTGTTTCTTGTATTTTTCAGTTCTAAAATTTTCACTCAGTCCCCCCTTTACATCTCTCATTCAAGTTGATGAGTAATTTTGAGTTGTATCTAGGACATTCTGAATCTAATGACATTCTGGTTCCTATTTATGTCTTCCATTGTAGATGCCAAACTGTTTATGTTCAGAATGCATGTCCTGGCCCACTTCTGTAGATGGTATTTCAAATGTCAATTCATTCTCAAAGCCTTTGCAGTGTGACTGTGGGCCGACCCACTTGAGTGCTACTAGGAAGCCAATCTGAGACGTGTGCAGTAGTCCACACCTGGTTCGGCTTGCTGTGTTGAAATGCTCATTTTCACGCATAGTCTACTCAGGGCGTCTGCTCAGGTGTTCACATACTGATTTCAAGAGTCCCATTTTCCAATTTCCTTCTCTGATTCTCACCCAGTCACTGGTTGGGGTGAAGTGACATGCTACCTCTGCTGCTTCTAGTGCAGTGTACCAGTGGTCAGAGTGCACTGTCTTGTTACCTCTGCAGTGCTGGGCTAGGGCAAGGCTGCCTGTGCTTGTGTTCATGCAGACTAGGGATGGTCCACAGTCTCACAGTCTAGTCCAGACTCAGCAGCAAGGTGATGGGTGTGGCTTTTGTCATGGTGTTTATCTGGAGTAGGACAGGTTGAGTCAAATGGGTTTTGTCCTGTGGGGACATTTTCCCCCCTTCCTTTGGCTAGTGAAAACAAGGCTTATTTTGCACTGAGGACTAGGTACACAGGAGGCCAAATGAAACTTCAGGAAGGTCCCAAAGTTCCTAGCTAGGCCACCTTCTTTTCCCTACTTTTTAGTCTTTGATAGGTACTTTCTGGATTTCAGCCAAGGATCTTCATTATAATTAGCAGGTGGAAAAAGGAAAAGTACATCTACTCAATTTTCCCAGAAGCAGAAGTCTGATTAATATCTTTTTAGCTCTCCTGCTTGATCTGTGTAAGAGACAGAATGTAAGAGATTAATAATGGATTA
>PVJL010007104.1:0-74442 GCA_004026885.1 Lyroderma lyra | reverse complement strand
GAAATAACCTCTCAGACATTACCCTTAGCAATACTTTCAATGATATATCTCCTCAGGCAAGGGAAACAAAGAAAAAATAAACAAATGGGATTACATCAGACTAAACAGTTTATTTGCAGCAAAAGAAACCATCAAAAAACCAAAAAGACATCCCACAGAATGGGAGAAAATATTTGCCAATGAGGCAATTGGCAAAGGGTTAATATCCAAAATTTATAAGAAATTCATAAACTCAACACTAAAAACACAAACAACCTGATTAAAAATTGGGCAGAAGACCTGAATAGACATTTCTCCAAAGAGGACATATAGATGGCCAATAGACACATGAACAGATGTTCAACATCACTAATCATCAGAGAAATGCAAATCAAAACCACTATGAGATACCACCACATTCGTGTCAGAATGGCTGTCATCAATAAATCAACCAACAACAAATGTTGCCAAATATGTGTAGAAAAGGAAACCATTTCACACTGCTGGCAGGACTATACATTTTTCCAACCACTATGGAAAATAGTATGGAGGCTCCTCAAAAAATTAAAACTGGAACTACCTTTTGATCCAGCAATTCCACTCCTGGGTATTTATCCAAAGAAATCCAAAACACTTAATTGAAAAAAATATATGCACCCATTTGTTTATTGCAGCATTATTCACAATAGCCAAGATATGGAAACAACCTAAATGTCCATCAATAAATGATTGGATAAAGAAGCTTTGGTATATTTACACAGCAGAGCATCACTCAATCATAAAGAAGAATAAAATCTTACCTTTTGCAAGAACATGGATGGAACTAGAAGATATCATGCTAAGTGTAATCAGTCAGACTGAGAAAGACAAATACCATATGATCTCACTTATATGTGGAATCTAAAGAACAGAATAAAGAAACAATCCAAATAGAATAAAAACAAAAAAAACTCAATTAAAAAATGGGCAGATTGTCATGTTAAGTGAAATAAGAAAAATACCAAGAGCTAAATGATTCCACTCATATGTGGAACATAAAATTGAAAACAACAAAGAAACGAAACTCATGGACACAGCCAATAGTTAGTAGCTATCTGAGAGTAAGAAGGTGGGGGAGAAGGATAGGAAAACAAATATATGGTGATGGAAAGAGATCTGACTTTGGGTGATGAACACATAATGCAACTCATGGAGGATGTAATGTAGAATTGTGTGCCTAGAACCTATATAATTTTTACTGATCAATGTCACGCCAATAAATTTAACAATATAACAAAAAGAACAAAGCTGGAGGTATCATATTTCCTAACTACAAATTATACTACAAAGTGACAATAATCAAAACAAGATGGTTTTGGCAGAAGGACAGACACAGAGACAAATGAAACAGAACTGTGAGGACAGAAATAAACCCACATATATATGGGCAAATAATTTTTCACAAAAGGGCCCAAACCATACAATGGAGAAAAGAAAACCTCTTCAAAAATGGTGCTGGGAAAAATAAAAAAAGCCACATGCAAAAGCAAAAAACTAGACCAGTATTTGTCACCAGAAAGAAAAATTACCTCAGAGACTTGAACACATGACCTGAAACAATGAAATACCTAGAAGAAAACACTGGTACTAAACTTACTGACCTTGTGTTCACGGAAGAATTTATGAATTTGACCTCAAAGCAAGAAAAGTAAATGCAAAAATAAATGAATGGGACTACATCAAACTAAAAGGCTTCTGCACAGTGAAAGAAACCATCAAGAAAGAAACCGAATGGGAAAACATATTTGCAAACAATACCTCTGATAGGGGGCTAATATCCAAAATATATAGGAATTCATACAACTCAACAATAAAAATAACAATCCAATTAATTAATGGGCAGAGGACCTGAGCAGATACTTCTCTCAGAAGACAAACAAATGGCCATCAGATATATGAAAAGATGCTCAAATTCAATAACTATTAGGGAAATTCAAATTAAAACTACAATGAGATACCACCTCACACCTATTGGAGTGACTATTGTCAACAATACAAGTAATAACAAGTGCTGGAGAGGTTGTGAAAAAAAGAACCTTCATACATTGCTGGTGGGAATGTAAATTGGTACAGCCACCATGGAAAACATCATGGAGGTTCCTCAAAAAATTAAGAATAAAGTTACCATATGAACTAGCCATTTTCCTTCTGGATATCAACTGGATGAAATTGAAAACATTTATTTATAAAGATATATGTCTCTATGCTCAGTGCAACATTGTTCATGGTGTCTAAGTCATGGAAACAACCAAAGTGTCTTTTGATCATGGTTGAATAAAGATGTAGTAGACACCAGCAACAAAATGGTGGCATGAGAAAGACCTCTGAAAAACTTCTATGGTGATTACAGCTAATAAAACATCTATACCTCAATCAAAGACCCTCTATACAATGCACAATTACAGCTAAGAAACCCACTCATTGCATTAAGGTACTTTCAGGTGGGCAGAGGGTTAAACAAAAGAGAAATCAAGGGGGAACAGTGGAGATGTGGCCACATGCGGGTCCCCACTTGGTACTACCACTGGGGGAGGAAGGAGGAAGAAGGCAGGAAGAGAGTACTTTGAATCTCACTCAGTCCATGGGGCAGAGGAAAAGAGGCCCCAAGTTGTTGACATGAGATACCACAACAACCACACTTTGGCCCCAGGAGGTTCAGACCAGTCCGCCACACACAGTGGCTGAATTTCACTCCAGTTTCCAGAGGAAGTGGAACGGGAAGCAATTGGGCAGCGAGGAGCCACAGTGTGAATGCTTTGGCCAGGAAGAAGAAGAAAGGGGGCGGCTCATATGTTTCCTGACCCACAAACAGCATGATCTGAAAGACCACCATAGAGGATAGCTGACGCCAAGGATTAGGGCCAAATCTGCGAAAGGGGCAAACCGAGAACAGAAAGGTACAATCACACACAAAGTCCCTGCATACCACTGGAGGCACAGCAAGAAAACAAAGCCACAAATGTCCCTCCCCTAAAGACCTCTGTCCACCATCAACAGTGAACACCAAAGAAACTGGAGCAGTAAGGGTCCGAAAAGGCTGCCAAAATGAGAAACCAGAGAAAAGGAGCTCAAAATAAAGAGAGGGGGACAGATGATTCATCAGAAAAAGAACTTAAAGCAACAATCATAAAAATTCTTAAGGAAGGGGAGTTCCCTGGTGGTGTAGTGGCTAGGCTTCAGCGTTCTCAACACTGCAGCCTGGTTTCGATTCCCAGCCAGGGAACTAACCCCCCCCCCAAACAAACAAACAAAATTTCTTAAGGAACTGAATGATAATTTCAACAGAGAGATAGCAAGCATCAAAAAAGACTTACAAACTATTATAAAGGACCAGAAAGAGATAATGACTACATTAACTGAAATAAAGAATGGAATGAAAGTCACTAAACTAGATAAAATACAGGCACAGAGCAGTGATTTGCAGGAAAAGCCAGCAGAAAACACCCAGCCAGAACAGATAGAAAGTAATATTAAAAAAAAAGACAATGAATTGAAATTCCTCTGGGACTGTCAAATGTAAAAATATCAGAATAATAGGTGTACCAGAAGAGGCTGAGAAAAAGCAAGGGATCAACAAATTATTTGAAGAAATAATGGCTGAAAATTTTCCAAACCTAGTGAAGGATATAGACAAACAAATCTAGGATGAACAGAGAATCCCAAACGAGATGATCCCAAACAAGAACACACCAAGATACGTCATAATTAAAATGGCAGAAGTTAAATAAAAAGAGAAAAATTCTAAAAACAGCAAGAGAAATATAAGTAGTAACTTATAAAGGGACACCCATTCTATTGTCAGCTGATTTCTCACCAGAAACTTTACAGGCCAGAAGGAATTGGCAGAAAATATTCAACATGATGAAAACCAAGGATCTACAATCAAGAATAATGTATCCAGCAAGGCTAACATTCAAAATTGAAAGACAGATAAAGAGCTTCTCAGATAAGAGGAAGCTAAACAAATTTATCACCACCAAACCAGTACTACAAAGAATGTTAGAGGGACTTCCTTAAGATGGGAGGAGGGGTGGGAGAGTGGGTAAAATAAGGAAAAGGAATGAAGAGGTGTAGTTCGATTGTTAACATAAAATCGAAAGCAACAAATAAACAAAACTCATGAACATACTCAATAATTTAGTCGTTACCTGAGGGTAAAGGAGGAGGAAGGTGGAGGAGAAGACAGAGACACAAATATATGGTGATGGAAAGAGAATTGACTCCGGGTAATGAACACATAAAACAACACATAGAAGATGTAATGTAGGATTCTACACCTGGGACCTATGTAATTTTTACTAATCAATGTCACCTGAATAAATCTTAAAATAAAGATGTGGTATATATAAACAATGGAATGCTAACAACCATAAGAATAGATGAAATTCTGCTATATCCCACAACACAGATAAATTTTGAGAATACCATGCTAAGCAAAATAATTCAGATGGAAAAATTTGAGAACCATGTGATTTAACTCATATGTGGAATATAAAACTGAAAGCAATAAATGAACAAAACAAATAAACAAACAAAAGCTCGTTAACACAGACAAGGATATAGTGGTGGTCAGAGGGAAAGAGAGGTGGAAGGGAGGTAGAAAAGGCTAAAGGGGCTCAAATATATACTGACAGAAGGAGATTTGACTTTGGGTGGTGAACATACAATGCAATATACACATGATTTATTATAGAATTGTATACTTGAAAACTATATAATTTTATTAACCAGTGTTACCCAAATAGATTTAATAAAATTGAAAAAGAAAGTAAAAAAAAAACATTTAAAAATTAAAGTGGAATGTTGTATATCTATTGTTACAGAGTACATCCTGCTATGGGTTTACTACCTTGTAGTAAAGTCTATTAGTTAGAGACAGATTCAGGATATGTGGTACCTGAAGATTTTTGAGTTTTTATCCCATTACAACTTTTTGCTCTACACTAGTTAGTTAGCATAATGCACAAAGTGAGTGTTTTTGGAAGCCATGCTTACCCTTGATTAGCCAACAATAACTTAACTCTACACAGAAATAACTGTCTCTCACATAAATATATTTTTCTAACTGCACACTAAAAGTAGCCTAACTCAAGTTTTCTCTAGCAGAATCCCCCCAAATGTCTGTGGCCACTCCATTGCTACCTGACATGAGTAAAAATGTCACAGAATGAAAGTTGTCATAAAAGGAGCCAGTGGTCTTAATTGACTATAGTTGAAATATCTTACTTTGCAATTTTTACAAAAAATATGTAAATACATTGCTCAGGCCTCTGTAAGGGAATGGTGTAAGCTTTATTAGCTTTAAGATAAAAGCACAGTTAGGTAATTGAAATAAACTACACATTGCCTCCAACTACACCCATAGTGATAACAGAAAAGGGATCCAAGGCCAAGTAAGTTCTGCTGCTTCTCCCATAGAATGATGGTAGAATCTGAAAATCAGTTACCTGTCCTTCCCATTGAACACTAAGCCCAGCTTGTGTTAGAGAGTGGGGAGAATGTTTATATAATAACAGCTATGATAACTTTATCTTGTATTTAAATAAATTTAAATAATTCAACAATTATTTGCTGATTGTCCATTTTGTTCCAGGCACTATTTGAGATGATGGGGATAATATGGTAAGTGAAACAGATGCTATATTTGCCTTCATTAATCTTAAAATTTAATGGAGGAGAGACACCTTACTATTCTATTTTTATGTAAAGCAAGTATATGAAAAATCATCTTGTCCATACCTTGGCACAAACCATTGGTGATTTCTGAAAAATAGTTTTCTAAAGTCTCATTCATGGCCTTGGTGTCTCTGGTCTCTTTTTGTCACTAACAAATGAGAGAAAAGGAAGGCAGGAATTTCAAGGAGTGGGGAATATAGAAGCTGAGAAATCACTCCATCTCCAAGTCTTTGCTGTTTCTTTTAGAATATCCAGTCATTTGCTCCATTTGATTGTGGGCAACATAGAGGAGGTATAGTCTCTTATACTCATCCAATCACTCCTACACTCAATCAGTGATGAATGATGAAATAATAGGTACCATGTGAGGCTTCTTCTCTTTTAGATTTTCATGTAATTCTTATCACAATGGCTGTAAAGCATTTGTAGGTGATGCAAAGGCTCTCATTATTAAATGGAGAAAAAGACAAAGACTTCACTTTCTGTTCCCCATTGTCTCAGATGTTCAGAAACCCATCTAATTTCTTAGCATCTGAAACAAGGTCAACTAGTGAAATATTTTATGTCATCAGGATAAACACAGCTGCAAGAATTACAGCTGTGAATTAGTGGAATTTCCACAGAGCTTGTCTATGGTTAGGAAAAGTTAAGTAGAACTCTATGGGTCCTAAGAAGTAATAACTATACAGAGTTGTACATAACTAAAAAGAAATCTGTTAAAAAAGAAAATCCTTAGTCATAAAGAGATTTCAATCAATATTGAATATTGAATCAATATTAACATCAATACTCTCACTGATCAAAGCATGCATGCTTTTCTCTCATGGGTCTTGATTGCTTGATCATTGTCTGTCTTAAGATATACCTTCCCAGAAATGTTAGTATTCTGGAAATGGTAATGGGAATTACACTGGCAGGTAAAAACTGCAGTGACATCATAAATATGCAATTGATTGATGTGTCTGCCAAGCATCTTAAGTTTCTTAAAATCTATTAGCTCTCTCTAGGCCAAACCTATATGATTTTTAGAAGCATTAAAAGCATGGAAAAAGAACACTGAGTTTGAATCCTGGCTTTGCAACTTTCTGCATATATGTGACCTTGGAAAAGTTACTTGACAACTTTGAACTTTAATTTTCCTAACTTATGAAATAAAAATAATAATAGCTAATGTCACAAGATTGTTTTTATAATTAAAAAATTATACTTACATAAAGCATATGCCATAAAGTAGGCACCGAATGAATGGTAGGTATTACTGATTATGAATTTCAGCATGATAATAAGCAATTTTAGCTCACTTGTTCTTTCTGATGTTTAAACTTTGGGCTTAGAGACATTTTCTCACAAGATTATTATGATTTGTAAACATGAGCCAACACCTCTATAGCAATTATTTTGCTGAGAAGTAAGCAAGATCATAAATTAATAATGACTTGCAACCTCAGAACTTATTGATCTTGCTGTTTACCTTCTGTAATGTTCTTGAAAAACCCAATTATTTTAGGAAGTTACCCAAACTAGTTTACCCATTATTCTACATTAGTGTTATTAGCAACAAATTATGAGAACATTTGATTAATTTTTGGGGGAAAATATTCCCTATGTAGTAAAATAGAGATATAACTTTATCCAATAAATTTCTCAGCATATTATACATTTTAAACATAAAAAAATGGAATAAATGGACAGAGATATTTTTAATGCATTTTCTTATGATAAAATTCACTTTTCTGGGCACTATGAATGAGAGTTAAAGAGCGCTTTAGTTAAGAAAAACTCTAGGAATACATGACCCTAGTTCATTTTATGGGGGTGGCCATTGTCAATGTTTTGAAGTAAAAGTATTTTTAATACAAGGTCTGAAAATGCAGTTCATGACATTATGCACCTACATTGGCAGCACTGTAGAAACAGTTCAGTAAGGTTTCTTGGCCTTAGTATATCTGTGTCTCACAGCTGTGTTTGTGTCAACTTTTGGTGGTGCCTTGCTTAGTGGCATTCATTGTAGTTGTTGCATGTTTTTGTGTGCCATTTCAAGAATGTCAGAACTTGAATTAGAGCAACAAACAAACTTTAATTTCTTGTTCAACTTGGCAAGCATGGAAGTAAAATCAGAGACATGTTAGTCCAAGTTTATGGGGATAATGCCATAAAGAAAATGGCAGTATACAAATAGATTAAAAGATTTCTGAAGGGAGAGAAAGTGCCTCTGATGAAGAGAGGTCAGGGCAGCCAGTAATGAGCAGAACTGATGGAAACATTGCAAAGATTTGTCAAATTGTGCATCAAAATCATTGGCTGACTGTGAGAAGCATAGTAGACCAAGTAAAGACCAATAAGAAACAGGAAAATCTTAGCTGAAAATATTGGCATGAGAAAGGTGTGTGCAAAAATGATCCTAAAGAAGCTCACCAATAAACAAAAGCAAAAGACAGTCAGAGTTTGCCAAGACCTTTTGGTGAGGCAAGATGATGTTTTGGGCCATGTTATCACTGGTGATGAAACATGGCTGTAGCAATACAACCCTGAAACAAAGTGTCAAAGTGCACAATGGAAGTCAGCCAATTCTCCACTACCGAGTGTTCTGTCGGTCCAAATCAAGAGCCAAAACAATATTGCTAACCTTTTTTGGTGTCAGAGGGATTTCTCATTATGAATTTGTACCAACTAGTCAAAGTGCCAACCAAATTTATTATTTGGAAGTGCTGAATAGGCTGCATGAAAAAGTTAGACAAAAAGGACCTGAACTTTTCACCAACAACTCATGGTTCTTGCATTACAACAGTGCACCAGCTCACACAAACTGTCTGTAAAGGAATTTTTAGCCAGTATACAGATAACTGTATTGGAACACCCTCCTTACTCATCTGATCTGGCCCCCAGTGACATTTTTCTCTGCCCAAAGACAAAGAAAATACTTAAAGGAAGACATTTTGATGATATCCAGGACATTAAAGGTAATATGACAACAGCTCTGATGGCCATTCCAGAAAGAGTTCCAAAATTGCTTTGAAGGGTGGACTAGGCACTGGTATTAGTGCATAGCTTCCTAAGAGAAGTACTTTCAAGGTGACCATAGTGATATTAAGCAATCAAGTAGGTAGCATTTTTGCTGTGATGAGTTTGCAAACTTAATCGTCAGACTTCATATATCTGGTGTTCAATAATATTATGAAAACTATTTATAGTGTCAGATGGGTACTAGACTTATTGGGGGGAACCACTTCATAAATTATATAAATGTCTAACCACTATACTGTATACAGGAAACTAATATAAAATAATATTGAATGTCAATGATAATTTAAAAAATACAGTCACAAGAATATATAGTACAGCATTGGGAATATAGTCAATAATATTCTAATAACTATGCACAGTGTCAGATGGGTAATAGATTTATTGGTGTTATCACTTTGTGATTTATGTAAATGTCTAATCACTATGGTGTTCTGTACACATGAAACTAATAAAAATGTAAAACAAATAAAATAAATATGTCTGGTATTGTTCCTCAGTACTAAGTATAATGCTTGGTGTGGAATAAATGCCCAGTAAATGTTTGTTGAATAAATGAGTAAATGAATCAATGAAAGCATAAATAATATCATAAATGTATAAAATGTTGCCCACTATAAATGCTTGTGAGTGTAGCTCTATTTCCCTTCCCAGTGCAAATGTTTGATTGGATTTACAGACATATTTAAAGGCCTAGGTCTTTAATACTGGACTCACTTTGTTGTCTAATTAAACTGCCTTCCTGTTTCTTTTTTAATTTTGTGTATCTGATTGACAAAAGGTAGTCTCTATGAGGTATAAAATTTTCTTTTTTTGCTTGTGAGGTAGCTTGAATTTTACCCTAATAACTGGAAGGCCAAAGGGAGCTATTTGCTAAAACAAAATGGGGTCCGAAATGAGGAGTGTTTCCCCAAACTGATATACAAGTATCAGCTGACATACATGTTAAAAATGCAAATTTTTTGCCATCATCAGAGAATCTCCAAAGGCAGTACACCAAGTACTTCTTATGATCAGGCAGGTTGGGCAAAGTCTGGGATAGGGGATGACTGTCATCTAACTGCTCAGAAGACTAATGGGACTTACCTGAGGTAATAATCTTTCTTAGCTATTTCATATTAAGTGGTATTACTATCTCTTCAGACCACATCAAAGGACTTCTATGAGAATCATAAGAGGTTTAATTTTCAAACCTTTATACTTTATGCAAGCTTTTGAAATTTACCCTAAAGACGCTAACAAATGCATTAAGATTGCAATACTTCTACTTATGTGGCACTAATTCACAGTTTTACAAATACTTTTCAGCAACCCTCCTGTTCAAACTTTTTAAAATGACTGAGACCAACCCATACTTTACCAGGAGCTCCCAATCTGCCTTGTCTGTTACTATTTTCCTGAAAATGA
The DNA here is from genome assembly GCA_004026885.1 of Lyroderma lyra. Lineage (NCBI taxonomy): Eukaryota > Metazoa > Chordata > Mammalia > Chiroptera > Megadermatidae > Lyroderma > Lyroderma lyra. Next base: position 64,320 of record PVJL010007104.1, on the reverse strand, counting down.
GCTGCCATATTTGTATTATAATTAAGAAATAGTGAATCTAGAAGTGAAAAATATAACTACCATATGATCTAGCAATCCTACTTCTGAATATATGCCCAAAAGAAACAAAACCATTATCTCAGAGATAACTATACTCCCATATTCATTGTAGCATTATTCATAATAACCAGAGTATGAAAACACCTTAAGTATTTATCAGCAAGTGAATGGCTGAAGAAAATGTGTTATATACATATAATGGAATATTATTCAGCTTTAAACATAAAGAAAATTCTGTCATTTGTGACAACATGGATGAAACAGGATGGCATTATGATAAGTGAAATAAGACAGACAGAGAAAGACAAATACTGAAAGGTATCACTTATAAGTAAGTTCTAAAATCAAAACAAAATAAACAAAACAAAGAAACAAAAAAGAGAAAATAGAATGATGGTTGCCAGGGACTGGGAGTGGAGGAAATAGGGAGAGGTTGGCAAAAGAGTACAGACTTTCAGTTAAGATGAATAACTTCTTAAGATCTAATACATTACATGGTGACTATTGTTATTAACTTAGTTATTAATAGTATATAATTGAAATTTGCTAGGATAGTAGAACTTAAATGCTCTCACACACACAAAAATAACCAGTAAAAGTAAGTATGTAAGGTAATGGATATGTTAATTAACTTGATGGAAGAAATCCTTTCATAGTATGTACCTATATTAAATAAAAATATGAAAACGTGAAAAAATTTGTCTTTGTTTTAAAGGAAAAGAAAAATTAGAAAAATCAAGTCTACTACCCAGTTGCTATTAGACATTGACAATTTGGATTGGAATTATTTTCTTGGCTAGACTAGTATATCATCTTTAACAAATGCTTTTACAGTTATATTGAGAGAAAAATAAAAACTGTTGTCACTATATTAATAAGTATTATAATAGTAATAACCTTTTTAACGCAACATGTATCTGGGCATTTTTGCTAGAGACAAGAATTTTCATTAGTAGAATAAAATTTCTGTAAATTGAAGGGAATAAATACAATATTAATCTACTCAAGAAAATATACTTAGTTTTCTCATGGTTCTTGGCTATTAGTAACTAGTTCCTAAGAAAGATGTTTCCTTTCTTTTAACAATAAAAACTATTATTAATAAAAATGTTATGGGAAAGCCCGGAGCTAAGTTTTTACATGCTTTATTTCTTTTAAACCTCATGACAACTTTCTGGAGTAAGTATGAGTATTATCATCATTTTACTATTGAGTACACTGAGACTCAGAAAAGTTAAAACTTGTCAGTAGTCTTGCAGCTAGTAAATGGAGAAGTCAGGATATATATTCATCTCCATTTTGCTCCAGAAGCCAAATTCTTAATTACTGTTCTTTATTGATTCTTAACTGAAAACAAATAAAAATTTAATAGTTTATATTTCTGTTTTAAAGGTATTTGTCTTCATTTATTTATGCTTTTTGCTTAACTTTTTGAAGAAAAAGAAACCTAGGGTAATTGGGAAAAATACAGCTATCAGTTACTTTAGGCTAGTAAAGTTTTCTTTATTTAAATATCTCTTGCTTACTATTAGTACAAATGGGCAAGTGCGTGCATGTGTGTGTGTGTGTGTGTGTGTGTGTGTGTGCGTGCGCGCATGCATGTGAATATGTATTCATAGTAATGTAAAAGTCATAAAATCTAATTGTGAAATCTGTCATTTTTTTTCTGAAGCCTTTATTCTGAGCCTTTCCAGCTTCAATATCTATCCCTGGAGCTGCTAGGCATTAGCAGATGGTGAATGATACTGGGTTTGTGCTCAAATTTAATAAACTAACCTTTCAAGACATCACACAATGCTTTTATTAGGATGTAAATATCAGTGTGATGCACATTGGATTCTCTGGAAGCAGACGTTAAGGTAGAGTTTGGCGTGAGAAGTACTGTAAGAAAAGGGAAGGAAGAAAGATTAGGCAGAAGTTGAACTGCAAAGCAGAACAGACAAAGCCTAGGGGAATCTTACAGGGGACTCTGGAGACAATAGAGACTGTCAGAGTTGTTTCCCATTTAGGATTGCCAAATTTAACAAATAAAAACACAAGACATCCACTTAAATTCGAATGTCAGATAAACAGCAAATAACTCCATGCAGTTTGTCCCATGCAGTATATTGCCTGGCCCATGAAAACAAAATGATCAGGTCTTTATACCTCAAATTTGATCAGCCATTGACTTCAGGCCAGCTCAAAAAGCATATAAACTTGGGAAAGTGGCTCTTTGCAGCAGACTCTGCTCAAGTAATGCTCTCTCAGGCATGTCCCAAAGAACCTGAGGGTTATGTCAACAAACACTTCCTTGAAGGGAAATCTTGAGGGCATAGATCTGTGATCCCCACATATTCATAGCTAAGGACAGTCTCAGGTGTAACTTAAAGTTCCAGAAAAAAAGATTTTTAACAAAGATCTCTAGAAGCCCCAACCTTTGCTGCTTAAAGATGGACTCGGTACTTCAAACGAGAAAGCTCTTTTCAGATTATTGTGCAAGCAGTGAGGATGAGCATTTATATCCAGGGGAAACAATATGATAACCTAAGAAGTTCAAAGCAGGGCCAGCTTTACTGGTGTATGACTACTGCAACTGCTCAAGGCCCCATGCTCAGAAGGGTCTTGCACTTGGCTAATGCTTTGCAGTTGCTATCTTGAAATTCTTAATAATTTTATCTTTGATCCTTTATCTTGTTAGTGAAGTCTGATGGGACAATGGAACATACCTGTGAGCAGAGGAGATACACACGCAGTATGTGGGCCTCTCATTCTTTATGTCCCCATTCTTGAATAATAATATTTGAGATAAGTCTATGAGCACAGAACTCTGGGGGATTCATTCTATGTGGGAGTTCAACGTGACTCAAAGAAAATACAAGGTAAGTAGGCTACATGTATGAATGATAAGCTCCCAAAAGCCATGTTTTATATTTGAATTAAAACTTTCATTGAATGTAGAAAGAAAGGGATGGGAGAGGAAAAAGTGGGTAAAGGGGTTCAAATATATGGTAACAGAAGGAAACTAGACTCAGATGGTGAGCACACAATGGAGTATACTGATATTATAATGCTGTACACTTGAAAATTATATAGTGTTATTAACCAGTTTTACCCCAATAAATTTATTTTATTTTATTTTATTTTATTTTATTTTTTTGCTTTTTGGTATGTGGGTAGCTCCCTGACTGGGAATCAAACCCAGGCACCGACAGCACCAGCACCGAAGCCTTACGCCACTACACCATCAGGGAACTCCCAACCCCAATAAATTTAATAAAAATGAAGGTAATAGCATTCTAAGTAATAGAAATAACCAAAGAACTTCACCATATCCTTTCTATTTTTTAAATTGTTAGACTTAATTGGGTTGACATTGATTAACAAGAATTACATAGGTTCCAGGTGTACAATTCTACAGTGCATCATCTATGTGTTGTGTTATGTGTTCACTACTCACTGTCAACGCTCTTTCCATCACCCTCTATTTGACTCACCCTCCCTCTTTTCCCACGTCCTCCCTCCTATCTCACCCCTTCCCCTTTGCCTTCAGGTAACCATTAAATTATTGACTGTGTCCATGAGTTTTTGTTCCTTTGTTGCTTTCAATTTTATGATCCACATATGAGTGAAATTATAATGTTCTTGGTTTTTTATTCTGACTTATTTTGCTTAGCATGATGTTCTTACTTACATTATTTATCTGTATTAGCCAACCACTCATGCTGAAATTGATGACATATGAGATAAAAGCTAAGTGAAAAAGGGAGCAAGCAATAGTTGTGTTTTTCCTCTCAGTTGTTCCTAACCTGTCACTATGCTGAAGGTAGAATATTGGTGGAATGTATGTATATCGAGAAGTGAAATGAAAACAGTTGATTAGTTTTTACAGTGTTTCCACTCCTCTGGTAAAACTGGAATATATAAACATGTATGAGCTATGAAATACAAATTGTGTCAATTCAGTGATTCTACATATCAGTTAAATTTTTATTTTTGCACTTAAATATCTTATTGACATTTAAAGCTAGCATAGCACAATAAAAATACATGAAAAGTAAAATTTATACTAATAGTTTAAAATTTCAATATTTCTTCATTTAGAATTACATTAAGTGGCTGATTAAAAAACATTATGGCAAGGTAAGAAAGAAACTGTAGAAGAAAGAAAAAGCTTAATCTTTTAACACAAGCATTGTTTCCTGCATTTTGAGCAAGGGGCCTTGGATTTTTCCATTGTGCACTGGAAACCTCAAGTTATGCAGCCAGCTTTAGGTTAGAGGATAGAATTAGCAAGTATAAATGGAGTAGAATGAGACAGGACCTTGAAAATTAGTTTTAGGGGAAACACTGGTCTTTCAGGATCATGACTGTCAATGGATAGACTTGCACTACTTTTAACAATTAGTTTTATAAATTGTGTCTTCACTTACCAGCCTTGATTCTTCTCACTCTGTTACCCATTTATTGAATATTTATTGAGTGTCTATTATGAATACAGTGAAGTGCTAGGACATATGAAGGAAGACAAAGTTGGTTTGCGTACAGAGACAATAGGTATAAGCTACCTTCAGGGAGCTTGCTTTTAAATAGTGGTACTATTCTAATTATTTCATGATTCTGAAATAAATCTCTATTACAGTACATATATACATATACAAACACACACTCAAACTTTTCATTTTCCCTTGGTCCTATTTCAATCATATTTTATGCTTCTTCTTTCCAGATCCCAGTCATTTCTAGGGTAGTGATAGTGATGTTGGTAATAATGATGATAATGATGGTAGTGAATATTATTCTGAGCGATATACACATTAATTCAGTTAATTTTATAGCAATTCTGTGAGATGTATAACATTTTTATCTCTATTTTACAAATAGAGAAATAGAAGCACAGAGAAGTTAAGCATTTTGTACAAAAATAAAACAGCTAGAAAATGAATACAGTAGTATTTGAACGAAGGTATTCCCCTATGCTGCATTATAGAATTTCCCCAAAGTTTTGCACAATAGTGACTTTGAGAAGTGTTCTTCAGATTTACATAGGTGTAGTGTGGCAGAATGGAGGTACTGAAAATTCCTGCAAAGTTTTAGGAGATTAATTTACAGATCCTCAACTTCATTGAGCTCCTTTTTCTATAAAAGGTCTGCTTAGAGCAAACCTATAATTAAGGCTTGTTCCCTTTCTCACCTCCCCTTTTGCAACAGATCCTTCTCTTTCTACAGAATAAAAACATCACACTAAATTTGGTTATGGCTCATTGCTCTGGGGTCTAACACACTCCAGAGTGCCAAGCAAAGAGTAATTTAAAGTATTTGTAATAGTGTTGAGAAAGTGAATGACTTTTAAAACTTGGTAACAATATCCTTTATAATTCAGGGGTTTCTAATTTTTTGTTATTAACAAAAGTGAAGGACAGCCTAAACAAACTACTAACTGGTAGATTATTAAAAATAATTTTTGGTGACAGATCACTCTGTAAATTTTGTTGCATAACTAAGAAGGAATTCTAAGAATTGGGTGGCAGTTTTATAACAAACCACCTTCTATTTCTGTCCTCTTATTTAAGAGATGACTTTTCTTGTTATATAAATAGAGTTAGTGCAAAAGAAATTGTGGTTTTTACATTGTTGAAATGTTTTGTTTGATATTAAAATGCATTATTAAACAAATGTGGTTATGTTATACATCATTTTAATGCACATTTCTTGCCTTATGCTTTTTTGCTAATTACTTGTTACTTGCTATTTATTTTATATTTATTTTAGATTATGGAAATGATATTAGATAGAAAGCAAATTTGAGCAATTCTTTATTCAAGTTCAAAATCGTTCATAAAGCAGCAGAGATAATACACAAAATCAACAATGCATTTGGTCCAGAAACTGCTAATAAACATACAGTGCAGTGGTGGTTCAAGAAATTTTACAAAGGAGATGAGAGCTTTGAAGATGAGGAGAATAGTGGCTGGCCATCAGAAGATGACAATGCCAGCTGAGAACAATCATCGAAGCTGATCTTCTTATTACTACATGAAAGTTGCCAAAGAACTCAATGTTGACCATTCTACAGTCATTTACCATTTGAAGTAAATCAGAAAGGTGAAAAAGCTTGGTAACTAGGTGCCTCATGGGCTGACCAGAAATTAAAAAAAAAAAAAGTTGTTTTGAAGTGTCATCTTCTTTAATTCTACATAACAACAATGAACCATCTCTCAATTGGATTGTGATGTATGATGAAAAGTGGCTTTTATATGACAAACCGGCTATGATCTGCTCAGTGGTTGGACTGAGAAGAAGCTCCAAAGTACTTCCCAAAGCCAAACTTGCACCATTAAAAAGGTCATGGTCACTATTTGGTGGTCTGATCTACTACAGCTTCCTGAGTCCTAGCAAAATTATTACAACTGAGAAGCATGCTCAGCAAACCAACGAGATGCACTGAACACTGCAATGACTGCAGCTGGCATCAGTCAACAGAAAGGGCCCAATTCTTCATTATACAACCAATTACTGCAAGTCACACAACCAATGCTTCAAATGTTAAACAAATTAGGCTACAAAGTTTTGCCTTATTCACCATATTCCCTCACCTCTTGCCAACAGACTACCATTTCTTTAAGCATCTTGAAAACTTTTTTCAAGGAAAACTTCCACAACCAGCAGGAAGCAGAAAATGCTTTCCAAGAATTCATTGAATCCTGAAGCACAAATTTTTAAACTACAGAAATAAACGAACTTATTTCTTATCAGAAAAAAACTGTTGATTGTAATTGTTTCTATTTTGATTAATAAAAATGTGTTTGAGTCTGGTTATAATGATTTAAAATTCAGGGTCTGAAACTGCTGCTACTTTTGCACCAACCTAATATGTTGCACCTTGTTTCATTGTAAAAATAAGTGCCATTTATTCATGCATACAGAAACTAATTGTGTAAAAATAATATTATTTACCTTATTAAAAGTGCATTTTTATTAAGATTATATTTTTATATTTAACAACTATTTATCAAAAACTTTAATATATTTTTTCTGATCACTTTAAAATAATATTTGTGATGACAATTTAATTTTAAAGTTATTAAATATGTGATACTATCTGACTTAAAATTTTTTAAAAAATTAGATTTCAAGTTAAATATATATATTTATTGCACAGAAGAAAAGTAGGTTGATTAGTAAAAGATTTGCAGGAAAAATTATATTGTAGTAGGTAAAAATGCTGAAGAAGAAGTGACTGGAAATATAAAATCAAGAAGAAAAAGAAATAGTGTAAAGTTTTAACAGTTAAAGAAGAATTTTTTCACATAATATTTTTCTTAATAGATGATGGGCAGTAGCACTGTAGTGACAAATTCTGATGGGCACCTTTAAGAGTGACATAATAGTTTTAAAATGTAAAAACTGGTTATCAAGATGACAGCATGAGAGGAGACTCTTGAAACCTCTCCTGGAAAATACAACAAATTTAATAACTAAAATCCAACAAGGGAACTCCTTGCCATGGAGCATAACCTGGAGACTGGCAAAAGAGAGTGAGGTGGGAGCCTCAGAACACTGGCAGAGATGCTGCACAACACTGGGCAAGTTAGAGGCCAAGAACAGAAAAGAAGTGGAGGTATGGGGCACTGGAGCATGGGGAGGATGGCAGAAGCAAGGCACAAGCAACTGGAGTGGCACACAGGTGACCAGAGCGCCATGCCAGTAGCTAAAGAGCAGTGCGGCCCTGGATAAGTTGGGGTCCCAGCAGAAATACTGCATGATCTTGGACACAGAGCCTGGCTACTCCACCTTGCTCTCTCCCAGGGCATGTCCCCCCACCCCCACCAACACCATCTTGGGCCTGCATATGGTAGGCTACAACCAGTAACTATCATTGCCCTGTCCTGGAAACAGACCTGTGCCTTTCCCAACAAATCCTGCCTCCACCCTTCCAGCTGAAACTTGTAGAGGGATCCAGGAAAAATGTAAACAACAGGCATGGCAGCTTTTGCCTACACTGATATCTCAGAAGCATAGAATACGAATACCATCACCCACAATATCCTCACAAAGAGCGGGTGCACTGAGACAAAGGTGACTGTGTCAAAGAAGAGAAACCTACTTTCTAGGAAATCTCACAGTGTGAGAAGACTGAATACCAAGAGAAAACACTGCAGTGACACCAACTGGGAAGTGAAAAGAAAGAACTCTTCATATCTACCAAAGGAAAAGTCTTTATGACCAGGAAGAGAAACACCCCAACAACAATGAGCACCCTAAGAAACAAAGCTACTCAGAAAGAAAATAAAAAATCTCTAAAAGAGAAACTTAAAGATATGAAAATATATGAGCTAAATGACATAGAATTCATAGTTGTAGTTCTGAAACCACTCCAAGAAATAAAAGAAAGGCAGTTAAGCACTAAAAGCAGCTAAATGTTCTCAGAAAGGAAACCTGTAAGCAAAAGGAGTACTTTAACAAAAAAGTTAAAAGTGTGTGTGTGTGTGTGTGTGTGCATATATATATATGCAATTTTGGAGATAAACAACACAATAAAAGATATGAAAAATGTAATGGCTAGCATAGGAAGCAGTGCTGACAAGATGGAAGAAAAAAATGATATCAAAGATAGAAAATGGAAACTTCACAGAAGGAAGAAGAAAGAGACCTGAGGGTTAATAAAAATGAAAGATCTCTATAAGAACTCTCTGACTCCATTAACAAGAGCTACGAAGAATAACAAGTATTCTGGAGGGAGCAGAGGGTGGGATTACCACAGAAAATATGTTCAAACAAATGGTAGATGAGAACTTCCTGAACCTATGAATAAACTGTAACTTCAAATTTAAGAAGGAAACAGGACCCCTAGTTACTTAAATTCTAGCAGACCTCTCCAAGGCACACTATATTGAAGATGTCATAGGTCAAAGACAAAGAAAGAATCCTCAAGGCAGCCAGCAAAAGAACACTATAACCAATAAAGGAAAGCCCATCAGTCTGTGATCAGACTTTGCAACAGAAACTCTACAAGTCAAGAAAGAATTAAATCAAGTATTCAAAATATCAAAACTGAGAATTTACCAGCCAGAAACAATCTATACAGCAAAGTTACCCTTTAGATATGAAGGAAGGGTAAAGACATTTTTGGATGTACAGAAGCTGAGGGAATTCTCCAACATGAGGGTGGCATTTAAGGAAATACTGAAAGAGGCTATTTGACCTGAACCAAAAGGTCAAAATCAATGGGGAAAAGTTGGGAAAACAAAAACATAAAAGGGAAGGAAATAAAGATTTAAATCTACAAAAGAGAATGGAGATAAGAAGAATGCTTAAGAAAAAAAAAGCACTGCCGTATATGAAACTTTTTTTCATAAACTTCACGGTAACTACTGAAAAAAACTCAGACTAACACACATAACCCCCCAAGAACAGGAAACAGAAAGAAAAATCATAGAACACCATCAAACTGAAATAACTGGCAGTGAGAAAAAAAGCAAAACAGAAATTGAGAAATTGAGCTATAAGAAAACAAAAGATAAAATAACTATAGGAAATTCTCATATATCAATCATCACCTTAAATGCAAATGGAGTGAATTCGCTAATAAAAAGGCACAGGGTAGCAGACTGTATTAAAAAACAAAACTCATCCATATGCTATGTCCAAGAGACACACCTCAGCCACAAGAAAAAAAATACAGACTCAAAGTAAAAGGGTGAAAAAAATGCTCCAAGCAAATGGCATCCAGAGAAAAGCAGGACTAGTCATACTTACTTCTGATGAAACAGACTTCAGGATAAAAATGGTAATAAGAAACAAAGATAGAAATTTCATAATGATAAAGGGGACAATACAAGAAGACATGACACTCATTTAATATATATGCAGACAATCAGGAAGCACCAAAATTTACAAAGCAACTACTAGTGGATAAAAAAGGATAAACTGAAAAACACACCTATTAGTGGGGGATCTAAACACCTCCTTGACAACCATGGACAGATCATCCAAACAGAAAATAAATAAGAAAATATCAACTATAAATGATACAATACAGCAACTAGATATAATTGACATTTACAGGACACTCAATCCTACAACACAAGTCTGTATATTCTTTTCTAGTGCTCATGGAACATACTCAAGGATAGACCATATGCTAGGACACAAAAGTAGCCTCGGCAAATTCAAGAAGATTAAAATTATATACCAAGTGTATTTTCTGACCACAAAGCTTTGAAATTAGAGATCAATTGCAAAGAGAAAGCAGAACAAAGCTCATATACGTGAAGATTTAACAACATGTTATTTTAAAATGACTGCATCAAAGAAGTAAAAGAAGAGTTTAAAAATACATACAAACTAATGACAATGAAAACACAGCATATCAAAATTACTGAGATTCAGTGAAAGCAGTAAAACAGGAAAATTTATATCACTACAGGTGTATCTCAGGAAACAAGAAAAATTACAAGTAAACAACATAACATAGCATCTTAAAGAACAAGAACAAAAAGAACAACAACAACAAACAAAAATCCAAAGTCAGCAGAAGGAAGGAAATAATAAAAATCAGAGGAGAACTAAATGAAATAGGGAACAGAGAAACAGTAGATAAAAATTAATGCATTGAAGTGCTGGTTCTTAAAAATAATTAAGTAAATTGACAAACACCTGGCTAGGCTCATCAAGGAAAAAAGAGAAAAGACACAAATAACCAAAATTTAAAGTGAAAGAGGGGAAATTAGAACAGATACAACAGAAATAAAAAGAATCATGTAATAATACTATGAAGAGCTATATGCCACCAAATTTAGCAACCTCGAAGAAACAGACAAGTTTCTAGAAACATATAATCTACCTAGACTGAACCAAGAAGAACTGGACAATCTAAATAGAGCAATCAACAGTAAGGAAGTTGAAAGAATCATCTAAAACCTCCCCCAAAACAAAGGCCCAGGACCAGACAGTCTCACCAAGAGTTTTATCAAGCATTCAAAAGGAACTAATGCCTATTCTCCTCAAACTCTTTCAAAAAATTGAAGAAGAGGCAATCCTTTCCACCTCTTTCCATGAGGCCAACATAACCCTAATACCAAAGCCTGGTAAGGATAACACACACAAAAATAAATTATACACCAATATGTCTGATGAACACAGATGAAAAATTCTAAATAAAACCCTAGCAAATAAAATACAACAATGCATTGAAAAGATTATACACCATGATCACATGGAATTCATTTCATGAACACAAGCATGGTTCAACATATGCAAATCAATCAGTGTGATACACCATATAAACAAACTAAATGATAAAACCATATGATTACATCAATTGATGCAGAAGAAACATTTAACAAGATGTAACATTTATTTATAACCAAATCACTTAATAACATGAGTATAGAAGGAAAGTCCACAACATAATAAAGGCCATATATGACAAACCCTCAGCTAATATACTGAGTGGGGAAAAACTGAAGCCTTTCCTTCTAAAATCAGGAAAGATAGAGGAATATCCCCTGTCACCGGTGCTATTTAACATAGTACTGGGAGTTTTAGCAAAACAATCAGGCAAGAGAAAGAAATAAAAGGCATCCTGATTGGGAGTCAAAAAGTTAAACTGTCTCTTTTTGCAGATAACATGATACTTTATTTAGAAAATCCTAAAAACTCCACAAGAAAACTACCAGAAATAATAAACAATTAGAGTTGTTTCATGATGCAAAATCAATGTACAAAAATCTATTACATTTTTATATACGAACAACAAATTTCACAAAAAAATGAGAAAAATTATACTTTTTGCAATCACAACAACAAAAAATGACAAGACTAATCTTAAAGAATATGAAGGACTTATACACTGAAACTATAAGACACTATTGAAAGAAATTGAAGAGGACACAAAGTAATGAAAATCTATCCTGTGTTCTTCAATTGGAAGAATCAACATATTTAAAATGGCCATATTACCCAAGGCAATATACATATTTAACACAATTCCCATTAAAATCCCAAAAACATTATTTCAAGAAATAGATTTAAAAATGATCACATTCATATGGAACCACAAAAGGCCCTGAATTGCCAAACAATCTTATGAAAAAAGAGTAAGGTTGGAGGCATTGTGCTCTCCAATTTTAATCTATTACATACTATGAAGCATCAATAATCAAAACAGCTTGGTATTTGCAGAAAAACAGACACCAATGGAACAGAATAAAAAACCCAGAAATAAACCCACAAATATATGAACAAATAATTTTTTATAAAGGAGCAAAAAATATACAATAGAGGAAAGGAAGTCTTCTCAGTAATTGGTGCTGGAAAATTAGAATACTACATCCAAAAAAATGAATCTGGACTGCAAAATGTCACCATATACCAAAATTAATTCAAAATGAATAAAAAACCTCCACATAAAACTCAAAACAATAAACCGTATAGAAGAAAACATTGGTATTAAACTTATGGACCTTGGGTTCAGAAAGGACTTTATGAACTTGACTTCAAAGGAAAGGGTAGTAAAAGTGAAAATAAATGAATGGGACTATATCAAACTAAAAAGCTTCTGCACAGCAAAATAAACCATTAATGAAGCAAAGAGGTAACCAACTGAATGGGAGGAAATATTTGAAAACAATGCCTCTGATAAGGGACTAAGATCTAAAATATATAAAGAACTCATAAAACTCAACAACAGAAAAACTAACAATACAATTTAAAAATGGACAGAGGACCTGAACTGACACTTCTCCCTTGAAAACATACAGACAGCCAATAGTATATGGAAAGATGCTCACTTCACTAGCTTTCAGGGAAATACAAATTAAAACCACAATGAGATACCACCTCACATCTGTTAGAATGGCTATTATCAACAAGACAAGAAATACCATATGTTGGAGGGGCTGTGGAGAACATAGAACCCTTATACATTGCTGGTAGGAATGCAAATTGGTGCAACTACTATGGAAGACAGTATGGAAGTTCTTCAAAAAATTAAGAATAGAATTATAATATGTTTCAGGAATCCCTTATCTACTCCCAAAATTTGAAAATCTTAGTTCTCAAAGATTTATGTACCCCAATGTTCCTCACAGCAGTGTTTACGATGGCCAAGTCATGGAAACTGCCAAAGTGTCCTTTGACAGATGACTGGATAAAGAGGTTGTGCTACATATATACATATATAACATTGTACCACATATACAACATTATGTATGTATATATGTACCACAACATATATACATATTATTACTAAGCCATCTGAAATAATGGAATATGGACATTTACGAGAACATAAATGAACCTTGAGATCATTGTGTTAAGCAAAATAAGTCAGATAGAAAAATCAAGAACCATATGACTTCACTTATATGTGGAATATAAAACTTAAAGTAACAAAGAAACAAAAACTTATGGACACTGTTAATAGTTTAGTGGTTACCGAGGGTAAGGGGAGGAGGGAGTGGTAGGGGAGAGAGGAGGCATCAAATACATGGTAATGAAAGCAAAACTGACTCCGGGAGGTGAGCACTCAATGTAACACATGGACCATGTATTGTATAGTTGGACATCTGGAACCTACGTAATTTTTGCTGACCAATGTCACCCAATAAATGTAACAATAAAAAATAAAATAAATAAAATGTAAAAACTGAAAATATATACTTTGCACATAATTAACATTGTAATAAAAATGAAAGGTCAATATAAAATTTGTGAAAGAGTACTTAGTTTAATAAAAGTTTTTAAGATACACTAATGTAAAAGCCTGCAGACTTCATGACCTGGGAATTGTTTTTTGACCTAAGTATATTATGTTCTTATTCATCTCTATTACACACTCTTTCATCACTTTTTAATGCCCAGAGCATTCTTTGAAGTTGATGAAAGTCTTGTGCCAAGAAAGAAAGAAGTAATAGAGAAAAATGATAAAAACCCATCAATTTTAGTGTTTCCAGAGGGAATGTTTAAATAAAATAAATTTTATTCTTTTTTTTTTATCATGTTCAGGAAACTCAGCCTGCTTACTTAATTTCAAAATTGCATCCCTCATAATTGCTTTTGGGCCTTATATAGAATTGATGAGTACAAAAATATTCCCCTTACAACTTTCAACTGGAATTACTCTAGAGAAAAAAGGGTAAAGGTTTATAAGTGAAAAATTAAACAGGACAATAGCTTTCACCTTAGAAATGGAAATCAAGATGACCAACAAAGGCACAATTAAGATAGAATGAAAAACCAAATAAATTCTGAACAGCTACATGTGCCTAAAGTTAGTTATTTAACCTCTCTGAGACTTAGTTTTCTCAAATAAAAAGAATAGTAATATCTGTCTTAGAGGTTTCTGTCACATATGAATGAGATTAAGTGTAAAAAGTTTGGCAAAATGCTCAATAAAAAAAGTAAGTAATTGGTAAGTTGGCCTGGAAAGGAAGAAACTTCTTGAAAATATGAAGCCAGGAGTTTTATTTTAATATATTAAACTTTTCTTCTTGTAAGTAGGCCTTTTAAAAATAATATGATTATTTCAGAAATACTGCCATTGCTAATGAATTTCATTAACTTCTTTTCTGTGTTTTTTTCAAAATACAATAATTTAAACTATCTTTTAAAGACTTTTAATATAGTTTTTATTTTGAGGTAGTTATAGGTTCACATGCAGTTGTAAAAATAATGCAGAGAGATTTTAACCCTTATCCCTAATTATAACATCTTGCAAAACCATATTGCAATATCACAACAAAGATATCAACATGATACAATCCATTGATTTATGCTAGGTGGTCAATTTACAGAATGGGGAGACAGTTATGGAGAGGTGAAAGCAGTAGTTCATACAGTTTGATTATGTGATTTATTATTAGTATATGTGCCAAATTTCATCCTACTTGTGTCCGTATTCTTTTAGATATCACCGAAGAAGAACATCAAAAGTGAAGAAAACTCCAAGAATAGGTAAAATTAAATTTTGTGCCATCATGAAGTTGCTCACAAAACAAGGGAAAACACATTAAACCGTTTTGGAAGAGATGTGAGAAGTTTATGGGAACTATTACCCTTGGAAATCTATGATTTTCAAGCAAGGCAGAGGGTCAATTGAAGATGAACTTTGTCCAGGACACCCTGTTGAGGTCACTTCCTCAGACATTGCCAAAAAAGTTGAAAACTTGTAGTTGAAGATGCCATATTGAATAAAAAGCATCTTGCAGAAATAGTTGGAGTATCACCTACAACCATTTTGAATATTCTGCATTATCATTTAAGGATGTCAAAAGTCAATGCAAGATTGGTACCAAGAATGCTCATACAGCTTCAAAACCAATAGCGCATTGAGTATTTATGACACATTTTGGACCTCTCCAAAGACAACAAAGATAAAGTTTTCAATGTGCTGTCACTACAAATGAAACTTGGGTTCATCATTATGAGCCTAAATCAAATCAGGAGTCCATGTAGTGGTATGAAAAGGGCATGTCACCTGTCACCTTCTAAGAAGCTCAAGGTATTACAATCACTGGAAAATCATGACTAGTGTTCTTTGGAATACAGAGGGAATCCTGCTAATAGATTACAAGGACAAGTATGTCACAATACCTGGAGACTATTACTGAGGTCTTCTGAAACAGTTGAAAAATCTGTGAAAAAGGAAAATGGACCAAAGTGGTGCTGCTTATTTTAAAACATGCCTGTGCACAAGAGCAATGTTGTGTTGGCTACTATTCGTGACTGTGTCTTCCAAACATTAATCCAACCTCTCTACAGTCCAGATCTGGCTCTGTCTTATTATTATATTTACCAAAATATTAAAAGAAACAGCATCAAGGGAAAAAATTTACAGACAATGAAGAGGTTAAACCTGCAATTTCAGTGTATTTTGAGAGAAAAAAGAAAACCTTGTATTTTTTCCAAGGGTATAAATAATTTATTGAAAGATCTAAAAAGTATATTGGGGTTAAGGATGAATATATTGAAAATAAAAAAATAATAAATAGATTTTTACCTTTCTTTCTTTTTATTCCACAAATTACTTGATTGCCCCTTGTAAATCACATTTCCCCGGTATTATTTGTGTGTGCATACATGTGTGTTTCAGAAGACATTTATTTTGCAAAGAAAATATAGATGAAATCTTTCATAATTTCCATTTATCAGGCCTCTGTTTACCTAATCAGAATATGGATCAGAATTTGAGAACCCTTAAAAAGAAAAACAGTTAGAAATCCACAAAGGATTCACTGCTTGGTAAAATGTCATTGTGACTATAGGTTTGTGAAAACCTTCTCAATAAAATACAACTGTACAAGCCTGAGGAAAAATGTGATATATTGGAGTATGTCAAAATTAAAGCCTTCTGTATTTGAAAATACACCATTAACAAAATTAAAAGACAAAATATGAGCTGGGTGAAAATATTTGCCCTGATACCAAGGGGACCCCATAATTGAAATTTATTTATAAAAAATTGTGTATTTATACATGTTTAAACTTTAGTGATCTTAAAAGTACTCTCTATTTGATGCAATACACTTGTAGAGACATCTTTCCCACTGTTCAAAACAGTTTTTGAACTCATCAATTTTGATGCTTTTTAGTGCTTTTGAGGACTTTTTTCATCTGGGAAAAAAATGTCACTCTGGATGAGATCAGGTGAATAAGAAGGGTGGGGAACAGAGGTCATGCTGTTTCTGATAAAAAAAACTACTGAACACTTAGTGTGGTGTGGGCAGGTGCATTGTCACATCACATGTTTGTATAAATCACCCATCATGAAATGAGTAAATGCATTGAAAGAGTCTCCAAAAAAATTCACTAAACTGAATGCAGACTTTCACAACAACACCAGCTGGGACACTGATGCAGATGGGTTCCTGAAACACTCACCTACTTGGGGAAGCCTGTACTACAAGTAACCCATCCTCCAGAAGATAATTCTTTTTTTTTTTGGTGTTCCCCTTTGTATAAAAGACAAAGCATTCGCATTAAGAATATACAAATGAATACATTAAAATTTCAACTAAATTATAGAACAATCAACTTGGAGAACCATTTGAAGTTTAGCTGAACAAAAATTTTATAACTAAGAATAATAATAAAAACACACATCAAGACTGGTGGGAGGGATAAGTATGTGAAACAGGGTGGGCCTCAACCTCTGTGAAGCGCTTAAAAATCAGAGAAGTGAGGGATCCTAGCCCCACACCAGGCTTCCCAGCCTGGAATACTGGTGCCAGGAAGAGGAACCTCCACAACATCTGGCTGTGAAAAAGAGTAGGGATTCTGACTATCTGAGTGGAAAAATAGGCTGCAAGGAACCCTGATGTACTCTTCAAAAGTCCACATACAGACTCACTTGCTCACTCACTTGCAGGCACTTAGCCTGGGTGCTGGTAAAGGGATGGTGAATAAGGGGGAGTTGGAGGCATATGGAGGGCAGAATAAAGTGTGTGGCTTCAGGGTAAGGGCTAAAAGACAGTCACCATTTTCCTTGCATGTCATCCTCCTCCCGTGCAGCCAGCAGGCAGGTGGAATCTTTCCTGTGTTGCATCCTGTCCCAACATCCATGGCCAAATCTGAATCTGAATTTGTCTAGTGAGCTCTGCTCACTCCACCCTGGTGACTCATTGAGACCTCATCACACCCAACTCTATACCACTCAAAGCTTTAAGAGTGGCTGAGTCTTAGGGTAGCCAGAAAATGGCAATAGACCTTGGAGTTTCTTGTTTTTTTACAGAGCTACCCCAGGCCTGGTATTGGTGGCAATCTTCCTCAGTTCATAGCATGGCCTCTCACACATACCTCCAGGTTTAGCACAGGCAGCAAACAATTGCGGATCACTTTATAGTTTCTGCAGCAGAGGCCATTTCAAGAAGCCCCAGAACCAACATACTTGGAGGTTGTTTTAAAACTATAGCAGAGCACCACCCAATTACCTCCACAAGTGGTACACCAAAGAACAAGTTCAACAGGCACCAGAGATGATTGGGATGAATCCCACCCAATAGAGTAAGCCCTTCACACAGCAACTCAAAAGCTGTGGATGTGGCCAAACCCCACAACCAGTCAGCCAGAGGGTCAATCGCACCCACTGATATAAAAATAGTAATCAAGACTGAAATATAACAGGAGGGCACACACAACCTACAGAAGGGATGCTTCTGTGCCAGGGTCCCACAGGGAACCTACTACATAAGGGCACATATTCAAGACTGGGAGACATAGCAGATTAACTAATACATATAAACAAACAAAAAGGGGCAGCCAAAATGAGAAAACAATACACAACAAAAATATATCCTAAATGAAAGTACAGGAGAAAACCCCAGAAAAAGGACTAAACAAAATTGATGAAGCAAGAGAAAGGTAACTAGTAACATATGAGGATCTCCCAGAAGTTTGTCAGCTGATTTCTCAGCAGAAAACTTAGCAGGGCAGAAGACGTTGGTAGAAAATATTCAATGTGATGAAAAGCAAAAACATACAACTAAGGGTACTCTATACAGCAAGGATATTATTTAAAATTGAAGGACAAATAAAGAATTTCTGAGATAAGAAAAAGCTAAAGGAGCTCATTGTTATCAAACCAATATTACAAAGTATGTTAGAGGACCCTCTTTAAGATAGAAAAAGAAAGATAAAAAATATAAATAATAAAATGGCAACATATCTATCAACAATTACTTTCAATGTAAATGGATTAAATACTCAAATCAAAAGACATAAGAGATCTGAATGAATAACAAAACCTTTACATATGTTTCCTGGAAAACATTCACTTCAGATTGAAAGACACATGGACTGAAAATAAAAAGATGGAAAATGTTATATATTGGAAATGGAAACAAAAGTAACAAAAAAGGTGTGTTGGCAGTACTTATGCCAGTCAAAATAGACTTTAAAACAAATGCTATAACAAGAGACAAGGAAGGACCCAGTAATCCCACTTCTGGGTATTTGTCCAAAAAAACCTCAAAACATTACTTTGAGGGAACACGTGCATTCGTATGTTTATTTCAGTATTGTTTACGATGGCCAAGATGTGGAAACATCCTGAGTGTCTGTAGGTGGAGGAACGAATAAAGAGGAAGTGGTACATATATAATACTTATACAATGGGACATTGTTAGGCCATGGAAGGGGTAGGGTTCCTGTCATCTGTGGCAGCATGGGTGGATATAGAGGGTCTTATGGTGAGTGAAGTGTCAGGCAGAAAGACAGATGCAATGCGATTTCACTTATACTCACATGTAGAAGCCAAAGAAGAAAGTAAGCAAACATGAAAGAAACAAACTCATAGATATAGATAACATGTTGATGGCTACCAGATGTAAGGGGGTTTGGGAGTGTAGGTGAAAAAATGAGAAAGAATCAAGGAGTATAAATTGGTTGTTACAAAGTAGTTATGGGAATGTAGTGTACAGCATAAGGAATATAGTCAATGATAATGTAATAACTAGGCATGTCAGATGGGTACTAGAATTGTTGTCATGATAGATGGGAAGGGGTTAGGGGATAGGGTGAAAAAGGCGAAGGGACTAAGAAGTATAAATGGATAGTTACGAAGTAGTCATGGGAATATGGGAATGTAAAGTGTGTCATAGGGAATATAGTCAATCATATGGTAATAACTATATATAGTGCCAGATAAGTACTAAACTCGTCAGGGGGATCACTTCTTAAATTATATGTGTCTAATTACTATGCTATACACTTAAAATTAATATGACATAATATGAAGTGTCAACTGAAAATTTTTAAATGGGTTCAAAAGGTGAAGGGAAATAAGAGGTCTAAATTTCCAGGTATACAACCAGTAAGTCATTGGGATTTAATGTCCAGCATTGGAAATATAGTAAAAAATATTTTGACAACGTGAAATGGTGTCAGATTGTTGCTGAACTTACCATGGTGATCACTTCTTAGGTATATAAATGGTGCATAACTATGGTGTACCACTGAAACTAATATAATAGTGTAGGTCAGCTCCCTTTTTCATAAAAACCTTTTTAAAGAGAATATCTAAAAAGATTCTGTAAATGAACATGAAGACAAAAATATATAGAAAAATGAAGACTATAGGCTCATACTAGATTCATAGAAATGGTGTATAAATGGAAGTATTAGAGGAAAAAAATGCTTAATTTTGGAAATGCTAGTTAAAATAATAAAAAATAATACTTTTCATTCTTTCTAGAAATGTGAAAGTTGATCATATAAAGTGGAAATGGGTAAAAACAATTATATCTATTAATTGAGTGCTATATGTGAATTATTATGTTTCATCCTCAAAACAGATCTATGAAGCAGATGATTTCAGTGTAAACTGGATCAACTTCATTGGAGGACAGTTTGGTAGTAAAGTATCCATTAAAACTTAAAGTTTCTAAGTTAGACCCAGTCAGACTCTGGCAGTTTCTAGACCTAGTTCAGAAAAAGAAATGCTCAAATAAAGTCTGGAAGCTAATAGCACAAAAGCTATAGACCTACCAGAGACTTCCCTATCACCTCCTGAAGCAGTGAGAAAGCAGTGAGCTCACAGGGCTCAGTGATTGCAATTTTATGTCAAATGACTTGCCCTCTCCACTGAATTAAATGCTACTTTCTAAATGAACATTACTCCCTGGGGTTGTTAGCTGGGTGTGCTGCATAATGTGGTTGGAGAAAGATTCAGAATAACAGAAATGCCTGCCAACTGATTGTCTTATGCTGTGTCTCCTGATTTTCTCCATCATTAAATAACTTGAAAAGGGGCTTGGCAAGATGGCAACCAGAGAGGGGATCCCTAAAACCTCTCCTGAAAAAATACAAGGAAACAGCCTACCAGGATCCAACATGGGAAACCCTGAGTGGTACAGTGACAGCTGCGAGTTCCACACATTGCAAGAAAACACCTGAAGAGCAGAGAAAAGGCGGAGAGTAGGGAAGAAGGGAGAGAGCAGAGATGGATCATGACCCGACCTGACCTTGGCTAACTGGAGGAACTAGGAAGGAATCAGGAAATGCTGGCTAAGAAGCAGCATGGTACCTGGCTGGGGGGAGGCCAACTAGCAACAAGAGTGGAGGCCAGAGTGGCAGGAACCCTAAGAGACCATGGACGAGCTAGACCTAGCAGCAGTGTATTAGAGACACAGTCCAGGAGCCATGATCTGGGTGGCATGGAACATGAGCAAGGCATCTGAATTGCCCTAGGTGGAAATAGGGCCCCTAGGTGTAGCATCACAACTCTCCACACTTGGAAATGCTGCCAAGAGTGGTTGCCATGAAAATGCTCAACCACTGAAACACGGTCCTGGGTTAAATGCAGGCTCAGAAGAAGGGAGAAAGGTTGAGCTGGTGGCACTTACCCCAACCAACATGAGCAGCCTCAGCTTGCATTCATTCTAAAGGCCTCCCCCCTATCCTCAAGCTTCCCCAATGAACCACAGGAAGCAGAGTGACCACAAACCACCCCTCCCTCAAATGCAAGTGGAAGCTGGAGATAAGGCTTAACCATGTCCTCCCTCTCCCAAAGCTGCTCTCCTGTGCCACCTAGTTTCTGTTCTATAGCAGGACACAACAGAAATACCAACCAGGATAAAAAGAAATGTCTTTGGTACTGTCAACGGTAAAGGCCTCTTGCTGAAGATAGAAATTGACAAAGACCTGGCTAGACTAACTGAAGAACAAAAGCAAAGAACACAAACATCCAAAATTAGAAATGAAAGGGAAGAAATTGCAACTGATACCACAGAAATACAAAGGATTATAAGAAAATATTATGAAGGTCTTTGTGCCACTAAATTTCAAAACCTAGAGAAAATAGACAAATTCCTAGAAACGTATAGTCTACCTAGACTGAACCAAAAATAACTAGATAATCTAAATAGACCAATCAATAGTAAAGAAATTGAAACAATCATCCAAAACCTCCTCAAAGGCAAAAGCCCTGGACTAGACGGTCTTACCTATAAATTTTACTAAGTATTCAAAGAGGAATTAATGTCTATTTTTCTCAGACTCTTCCAAAAAATTCAAGATGAGTCAATACTTTCTAACTCATTCTATGAGGCCAACATTACCCTAATACTGAAGCCTGGTAAAGACAACACAAAAAACTATAGATCAATATCTCTGATGAACACAGATGCAAAACTCCTAAACAAAATGTTAGCAAATAGAATACAACAATGCATCAAAAAGATTATATACCACAATCAAGTGGAATTCATCTCAGGACCACAAGGATGGTTCAAAATATGAAAATCAATCAATGTGATACACCACATAAACAAAATAAAAGATAAAATCCATATAATCATATCAATCGATGCAGGAAAAACATTTGACAAGATACAACATCTATTCATGAAAAAAACACTGAATAAAATGGATATAGAAGGAAAGTACCTCAACATAATGAAGGCCATATATGACAAACCCTCAGCTAACATCACACTGAATCAGGAAAAGCTGAAGCCCATTCCCCTAAAATCAGTAACAAGACAGGGATGCCCCCTGTCACCATTGTTACTCAATATAGTACTGGAAGTTCTAGTCAGAGCAATCAGGCAAGAGAAATGAAAAACAGGTATCCAAATTGGGCAAGAAAAAGTCAAACTGTCACTATTTGCAGATGACATGATTCTTTATCTAGAAAATTCTAAAGACTCCACCAGAAAACTGTTAAAAACAATAAACGAATACAGTAAAGTTACATGATACAAAATTAACATACTAAAATCAACTGCATTCCTATATACAAACAACAAATCTTCCGAAAAAGAAATGAGAATCAATACCTTTTGCGGTTGCAACAAACAATGAAATACTGGGAATTAACTTAAGGAAGAACACAATGAACTTGTACACAGAAAACTATAAGACATTTTCAAAAGGAATTGAAGAGGACACAAAGAAATGGAAATATATTTTCCGTTCATGATAGGAAGAATTAAAATTGTTAAAAGGGCCATATTACCCAAAGCAATATACAGATTTAATATAATTTCCTTCAAAATCCCACAGACATACTTTCAAGAAATAGATTAAAATATTATCATATTTGTATGGAGCCACAAAAGACTTCAAATCTCCAAAGCAATACTACATAAAAAGAATAAGGCTGGTGGTATCAGGCTCCCAAATTTCAATTTATATGACAAAGCATCAATAACAAAAAAAGCTTGGTATTGGCAGAGAAACAGACACACAGACCAGTGGAACAGAATTGAAATCCCAGAAATAAATCCACAAATTTATGGACAAATAATGGACAGATAAAGGAGAAAAATATGCAATGAGGAAAAAGACAGCCTTTTCAGTAGATGGTGCTGTGAAAACTGGAAAAACACATGCAAAAGAATGAATCTGAGCTGTGAGCTGTCATCATATACTAAAATTAATTCAAAATGAATCGAAGACCTTCCCATAAGACCTGAGAGAATAAACTGTATAGAGGGAAACATCGGTACTAAACTTACAGACTTCGGGCTCAAGGACTTCATGAACCTGACCTCAAAGGCAAGGGATGTAAAAGCAATAATAAATGAATGGGACTAAATAAAACTAAAAAGCTTCTGCACAGCAAAAGAAACCATCAACAAAGATAAGAGACAGCAAATCGAATGGGAGAAAATATTTGCAAGCAACGCATCTGATAAGGGTCTAATACCTGAAATATATGAAGAAAGTACGACTCAGCAGCAACAACAAAAACAAACAACCCAATTAAAAAGTGGGAAGAGGACCTGAACAGACACTTCTCCCATGAAGATATACAAATGGCCAACAGACATATGAAAAAATGTTCAACCTCATTAGCTATCAGGGAAATGCAAATGAAAACCACAATGAGGTACCACTTCACATCTGTTAGAATGGCTATTATCAACAAGACAAGGAATAACAGGTGCTGGAGAGGATGTGGACAAAATTTGCACACTGCTAGTGGGAATGTAAATTGGTACAACCGCTATGGAGGACAGTATAGAGGTTGCTCAGAAATCTGAGAATGGATTTACCATATGACCTAGCAATCCCCCTTCCGGGTATCTACCCAAAAAACTTGAAAACCTTTGTCCGCAAAGACTTATGTACCCCAATGTTCATTGCAGCGCTGTTCACAGTGGCCAAAACATGGAAACAACCAAAGTGCCCTGCGACAGATGACTGGATAAAGAAGCTGTGGTACATATACACAATGGAATATTACTCAGCTATAAGAAAAGATGAAATATGGTCATTCTCAATAAAATGAATGGACCCGGAGAACATCATGCTAAGTGAAATAAGCCAGACAAGAAAAACCAAGAACCATATGACTTCACTCATATATGGAATATAAAACTGAAAGCAACAAAGAGAAAATAAACAAACAAACAAAAAACTCATGGACATAGTCAATCGTTTAGTGGTTACCTGGGGGCAAGTGGGGAGGGGATGAGAGAAGTGGGAAGGGGTGAGAGAGGAGGGAGGGGGGTCAAATATATGGTGATGGAAAGAGAACTCATAATGGGTGGTGAACATATAATGCAACACATAGACAATACAGTGTAGAATTGTGCATCTGGAACCTATGTAATTCTTGTTTCACCACAATAAGTCTAACAATAAAAAAGAAAAAACCTCAAAAATGTGCACACTCCATGACTCAGCATTCACACTTAGCATCTACCTTGGAGGCTTATTTGCTCATGCTAATTTTCACACACACACACAAAACATGCACAAGGATGTTTACTGCAGCAGTGTCTGTAACAGTGAAAAATTGGAAATAAAATAAATGTCCAACAGCAAGAGAATGGTTAATTGTTTGTTTATACAGTAGCTTAAATTAATGCAGTTAATAGATACTAACATGAACAGATTTTCAAACTATATTGTTGAATAGAAAAAGCAACTTCTAAAGCAATAGCATTTATGTTAAATATACATCAGTACTCTACATTTTACTATATCTTATATTTGAGGACTATCTGGAAAAAATCCAGCCATAAATGCCTCTATTTTTCATGTTACATGGCTGGATAGTTTCAAGACAGCTCTCATACATAGTAAGTATAAATATATAAATGATATATAAATCTTAATTAAACTTAATCTTTATTAAGAAGAAATTAAAGCTCAGGAAGCCTAAGTCACTTTCTATTTGATATTTATGAGGCATCTCAAAGCATGCTAGTTACTTCCCAGTTTTGCTACTAACTGGCTATCTGATTATTGATAAGTCAATTATCCTTTCTTACTCTTATTTCAATTGAAAAAATGACTATAGTAATACCTACCTCTCTTACAGGGTTGTTTTCATATACAAGTTATCTTATATAAATATCTTAACACTGTACCTGGCACAAAGTAAGCCCTCAAAACATGGTAGCTATCCTTAATAACTTTGAGGAAGAAAAAGAAAAACAGCATTGGTGATTAACTCTGGGGATGTTCAGCAAAAGGTTTGTTAAGAAATAATATCTTATTTGAGCCTTTTGTCATAAGACTAGGAAGAGTGTTTTAGGTGGTGGAAATAACATATTTCCATGTTGGAATGAAGGCTGAGGTGAAAAACACAATGGGCAAAGTTTTAAATTTTATTTTAAAATTATATATGACATACAATATTAGTTTCAGATGTACAACGTAGTGATAAAATATTTATATATCTCACAATGTGACCACCAAAATAAATCTAGTACTCATCTGACACCATACATAGTTATTACAATAGGAAATTTGATGAGCTACTTGTAGCTGAGTAAAGAGTGGCAGGAAGAAGTTTGAGTAATTTTGTAAATGAACTTGGTTGTCTTGCTATTACATTTGGGCTTAATACTATTGATCAAGTGGAAATACTGAAGGATTTCAAATAAAGAATTATAATTAACCCAAGATGGCAGAGTTGAGCACGTATTATAATGGGGAACTAGGGGAAGCTTTAATTGAGGAAGTGCAATAGGAGGGAAGAAACCAAGCAGAGTTTGAGTAGCAGTTTCAAATCAGTAATTAAAAGCACGTTATTTGCTACAAGATCAAGTGACTCATGTGTCATAAAACAGTAAGGAGAACCAGGGAAGGCAAGGAAAAGTGAGAAGAGGTATATTGTACTAAGAATTATATAAAATATATTATAGATCCTGCTAAAATTATTTCTCTTGGCAATTCTTTACATATATTTTAAAGAACTTAAGAGTAAAATTTTGTCTTTTATATTTACCCAGGTGTTTGCCATATCTATTGCTTTATTTTTGAAGATCCAAGTTTTCCTCTGGAATTATTTCCTTTCATCTTGAAAAACTCTCTTTAGTATTTCTTACAGAGCAGTTTATTTGTGACAAATTCTTTTAATTGTCCTCCATCTGAGAATGTTTTTAATTTGCCTCAACAGGAATTTTTTCCTGGATATAGAATTTGGGGTTGATACTCACTTTCTCTCAGTATGTTAAAGATGTTCTACTGTCTTCTTGCCTCTATAGTTTTTGATGAAAAATATGAAGTCATTTAATCTTTGTTTTTCTATTGGCCATTTTTCTTTAGCTACTTTTCAAGAATTTGTTTTTATTTTTGGTTTTCAGCATTTTGATTATGATCTGTCTATACATATTTCTATCTGAATTTTCCTGTTTGGGTCCTGAGCTTCTTAAATCTATAAATATATGTCTTTTATAAATTTGGGAGAAATTTCTCTTATTATTTCTTCAAATACATTTTGTAGATCAATTATTTTCTGCTTTCATTCTGGGACTCCCAACAACACATATGTTATATGGTTTGGTATTGTCCTACAAATCCCTGAAGCTTTATTCAAATTATATATTTTTTGTCTGTTTCTTAAATTGTATATTTTATACTCTGTCTTCAAATGCATTGACTGTCTGTGGTGTCATCTCCATCTAGTAAGGAACCATGTAGTGATTTCAAAATTTCAGGTGTTACAGTTTTTACTGTCCATTTGGTTACATTTTACATCTTAAGTTTTTCTGTTGATAACTTCATTTTTTCATTCACTTCAAGTATGTTTACCTTGACCTCACAAAACATAGTTAAAATATCTGATTTGAAATCTTTTTGTTGTTGATATGTGCATCATTTAGGTCATCTAGGTGGTTATAATTTCTTTGGTTCTTTCTATGTTGAATAATTTTGGATTGTATTATGGACATTGTGAGTGTTCTGGTGTACAGATCTGAGCCCAGTTATAATCCTTTAGAGATTTTTTATTTTATTTTTGTTTGTAAGTTATCAACTATTTAGGTTTAAATTACAATCTCTGCCTCATCTGTTTTAAGTGGTAGTTTTAACATCAGTTGTTTCCTAGACCTTCGCTATGCTAGTTTGGATTTATTTCTGCGTTGTCAGAATCGAGCATGATATTTGAAGGGCTCATACACAGAATTAGGGAATCTCTTTCTTTGCCTTTCTTCACTCCTGGATTCCCCTTATACTCTGTGGCCTTTATATGAGTTCCCTTTCCTTATTCCCCTGCCCAGTAAGATTAAGTTACTGTGCAGTTCAAAAAACTAGGCCTACTTTTGGGCAAATTTATATGAGAAAAGAAATTTTAGAAATTCAGAAACTCATTCTCCTTCAGGTCATTTCTCCAATTTTTGATTTCCCTCTATAATCTTCCTGTTATTATTTATTCTTTGGAAACTTCATGTGATTTGTATGTATGGGTGTGTGTGTCTTTTGTTCAGTTCTTAGTTATAATCAGCAGGAGAGATATTGTATTATTGAAATTAGGCTGCCATGTCAAAAACAGAATTTTAATTTTTTTCTATCATACTCATTTTAAAGTGTTTGTCAAACTACCCCATAATATGATATTCTTTGTTAATTGTTGATTGTTTTGGTTTTCTTTACTGCCAAAAGTTTTCTGTATTTGTTTTGTAAACTCATTTTGAGAGGGTATCTTTGTTGTACCTCTTTCTCTCATTCTATTAATGCGATCTGTAACTTAGTCTATGAACTGTTATGGGAACCTTTATGTATGTATAGTATTACTACTATTACTACTAATAATAGTAATCAAAGCTAGCATTTATATGTCTTATACTACATACTTGGTTTTAGTTCAAGTATTTTACATTCAATATTTGTACTTTAAAATAATCTTTTATATGTGTACAAACTATCTTCCTAGAATTTTGATAGCAATCACATTAAATCTATAGATCATTTGAGGAGAACTGACATCTTTACTATTCTTACTTGGTAATCTGGTCCATGAACACAGTATGTCTCGACATTTACTTAGATTTTATTTGATTTCCTTTACTCATATTTTTTAGTTTTTAGCACACAAGTCATGTACATTTTTTGTTTGATTTATACTTCAGTATTTAATTATTTCAGTAATTAGAAATACTTTAAATTTTAGTTGCCATATGTTCATTGTCATTGCTAGCATGCAAAAATATAATAACTCTCAGTTAACTGACACTCATGGGGATTGGTAGATGCAGTATAAATGAAAGTGAACTCTCTGTTAACTGGAACTTAAGGAACTGGAACTCTCAAGCAACCAGCAAAATCTCAAGCAATCAACAAAAAAATGATGTCAGTTGCTTGAGATTTTGCTGATTGCTTGAGAGTGCCAGTTGCTTGAGGTCTGGTTAAAGAATCTACTGTACAATTGATTTTTTATAGGTTGATATAGTATCCTGTGATTTTGCTGAGCCTACTTTAGTTGTAGAAGGTTTTTTTGTTTATTTGTTTTTGAGTTTTGGTATATTCTTTGGGATTTCAATGTAGACCATTATGGCATTTGCAGATGTGGATGGATTTACTTATTTCCAATTTGAATACCCTTTATATCCTTTCCTTGCTTTGTTGCTCTGGCTAAAACTTCTAGTACCATGTTTAATAATGTGGTAAAAGTGGGTATCCACACTTTGTTTCTAATCTTAGGGGGAAAGCATTTAGTCTAGGCTTGTTCAATCTGCAGCCCAGAATGACTTTGAATGTGGCCCAACACAAATTCTTAAAACATTACGGGATTTTTTGTGACTTTTTTCCTCATCAGCTATCATTAGTGTTAGTATATATTATGTGTGGCTCAAGACAATTTTTTTTCTAATGTGGTCCAGGAGAACCAAATGTTTGGACACTGCTGATTTAGTCTTTCTTCATTAACATTCACTTTGGCACACTCGTAGCTGAGTCTGACACTTTATAGTTACTTATAATTCCAGGTTTCTTTAATATGTCTTCATAAGTTTCCCAAGAATGTTGTCACTTCTACAGTATATTGATTCTCTATAGTTTCACACAAAAAATTACACATATTCACTATTATTCCAGTTACTATATATTCAACTATTATTAGTAAAATTTGCATAAGTTTTAGACAAAAACTAATATATAATAGTCAGAATGTATCTCATAATCATAGTGTTTTTTGTATGATGTTTGAAAATAATTGCCAAGATGTAGGGGGACTTCACAGTATTTGTGGATATGAAAAGTATCTCGACGTATTTTATGAGAATAAAATTTGTAACATCTTCTGACACTTTTATTACTGCTAAAATATTTTGTGGGTTCATGCTTCTTAGTTTTTCCCATAAGTCTTCCTGGTGGATCAAAATGAGGAGCATGTTTAGATGTTGAAGGTTAATCTGTCTTTGCTGTTTCTTCAATATCAGAATCAGATGTATGAGGAATTTCCTCTAGCCAAGCCTGAGCCAGATTTAGCAGAAAACTGTGGAACTTCATTTTTTATGTTAGATACAGTTTTTGAAAGACACAAAATAAATTGCATAAGGCACAGTGAAGAAGATACAAAAATACCTCTCAAGGCCATTTCAAGGTTTTACTAAAGAGAGGTTGTATATCTATCAGCAAGATCAACACCATCACGTAATTGTTGTAATGCACTATAGAGTGGGGTTTCTGGATGGGGAGACTTGTATTGAGGTCAATTCTGTTGGTTTTTACTAGTTTTGCATTATGGAATGTTGAAGTCTTTTGAATGTTGTGTTCTTTAGTACTTCGCCAGAATACATTATATCTGCAACATAATGTATCCTTTTCTCTTGTGGCATGTTTCTCCATGTTGTAGTGTTATATGTTTTAGAGATTTTGGTATTCCACGATTTTCTCTTATTGTGCCACACATTCTTACTAGGCTGACCAGACATACCATTTTAAATGGAACAGAAAACAAATGGTATGTATTGTCAGCCTATAGACACCTTGAATTTAGCCCAGTGAGACTAGGCTGAACATACATACTGTTTGAAATAGGACAGTACCCTTGTTTTTTTGTCTCATTTAAAACAGTATGACTGGTCAGCCCAATTCTGACTTTTTCAGTAACAAATTAGAGGCCAATTTTACACTGTTGTAAAAGTTGTCCTTTTTTTTTTTAGGGGAGAGCGCGAATGCAGTCCCCCACTACCACAAATTATGCAGTCAAGTTTCCCACATTTGGGGAAATCGCAGGGGTCAGCACATCCGGAGTGCAATGCATAAGCCTCTCCCCGGGAAAACCACCTTCGTGATCATGATATCTCCCCTGCCAGGTAAGTATAAAAGTTGTCTTCATATAGATGGCGACATTTGTAGATAAGGAAATTACAAATATACCCTGTTTTTGACTCACAAAATATTCTGTTGAGAATACCATATTTTCTAATTTTATCGGGGTTATAAACTTAAAAGTGAAGTCTTACCCTTCATGGTATTATGCCTTCAATGTGTGAAAGATTCTGTTCTGGTTCATACACACATCTGAATTTATTTCAAAAATAGTCTATGATTTCCTGCTCTTTGATCAATCTGTTTGCTTTTATTTATTTATTTATTCATTCTTTTTTTTTTTTTTTTGCGGGAGTAGTTTCCTGGCTGGGAATCGAACCCAGGCCACGGCATTGAGAGCGCTGAAGCCCAGACACTATACCACCAAGGAACACCCAATCTGTTTGATTTTAGATGAATGTTTTTGTTGTCAGAAAAATGTTTTACCAAAAAGTGGAATTTCAATAAATGGATGTGTGAACCAACAGCTTTGTATTTTATTTTTTCTAACTAAGCCCATAATTATATAAGGGCAAATACTTTCTTTATTTCTGAGACTATAACATCAACCCATCTCAATCCATTAGTCTTTATATTTTTGTTCATTTGATCTGTGATAAGTATTTGTTTCAATGACACACTTTTTGAATATATCATCTTCAATAAATGAAGATATCACAGACACAACACTTTGAGGATTGTCTAGGAAGATTTTCACTCCAAAACTACCTTCAAAATTTTTTGTCTCTTGCTGGATCAAAATCCAAGCAATCTGCATTTTTTTCTTTTGCTTCTTCTGTTTCTCTAGATGAAGACAATGAAAGTACGTGCATTACACCTGATCTATGTTGTACTGTTACAATATCAGAATCCTCATCAGTGTCACTGTCATATTCACTGATCTCTAATAAAGAGTCCTCACCTCTCCTCCAGAAATGACTCTTCTTTCATTTTGAAATAATTTTGTGAAAATGTTACAAATGAAAATTTTACCACACAATAAAGGAAAAGCACTTGCTAGTGAAAAACACAAATGACTGTTGCAGTAACCAGGAAGATACTAAAAATCTTGACTCTTACCCAGCAGACAGCACATTGACTGAATGATTTTCATCTTTCAGTTTATACTGTTGTAAATAAATGAAACCTGTAGAGGTGCATAGTGAAAGGTCATATAATACATTATTATCCATCAACCTAATAACCAGAGTTATCTGATGTCTTTTCTTATGGACTAATGCCCAAGTATCAGACTCGTATGTACCACTAATATATACATAGTTTCTATTTTGATAATTATGGAGTAAAACAGGAAGTTGTAAATATAAGCACTATCCAGAAAGTATCCAGCCATGTAATATAAAAAATAAAGGCATTTATGGTTGAATATTTCCTGAACAGCCCTCATATATTCAATCATACTTCATCCTGAAGTATCTGTTATGACATCCCTAAAGAGAAGTTGAACCATTTATAGTATTTTATCCATTTATTTTAAGACAGGATTGTAAGAAATCTATAAACTCATATACAAGTTTTCCCATTTGATGCCTGACATAGCTGTTACAATATCATTGACTATATTCCCTGTGCTGTATTCTACATCCCATGATTTTATATATATATATATATATATATATATATATGTATATATTAATTGACATAATTTTATATATATATATATATATGTATATATTAATTGACATAATATATATATATGTATATATTAATTGACATTCAACATTAATTTATATTATTTTCTGGTGTTCACCATGATAGATCCATTTGTAGAAGTTCTTTATCAAGATTAGGAAGTTCTTTTTTATTCTTAGTTTTCTGATAGTTTTTATTTTTTATCATGAATGACTGTTGGATTTTGCCAAATGCTTTTTGTGTCTCAATTAATACAATAATATGGTTTTTCTAAAAGTTTTTTCAATTACAGTTCACATTAAGTATTATATTAGTTTTAGGTGTCCAATATAGTGGTTAGACATTTATATAACTTATGATAAAATTCCTTCAATAGATTTAATACTCACCTGGCACCATACACAGTTATGTCAACGTTATTGACTATATTCCCTATGCTGTACTTTATATCCCTTTGACTGTTTTGTAACTGCCAATTTATACTTCTTAATCTTTTCACCCAGTCCCCAAAGCATTCTCCCATCTGGCAACTATCAATTTGTTTTCTGTATCTATGTGTCTGTTTCTGTTTTGTTCATTCATTTGTTTATTATTTTTATTCCCACAGATAAGTAAAATCATATGGTGTTCATCTTTCTTAGTTTGACTTATTTCACTTAGCATAATGTCCTCTGGGTCCACCCATGTTACAAATGATAAGATTTTATTCTTTTTATGGCTGAGTAATATTCCATTGTGCATTTGTACCACATCTTCTTTATCCAGTCATCTATTGATAGACATTTAGGTTGCTTCCATATCTTGGTTGCTGTGAATAATGCTTGATACATGAACACTCAAGTTTGATAAAGATAAATTAGAGAAAATTAATCATTTGACAAAATGATTGAATTTCCTTAGTAAAAAAGTTTCCAGGGCATTTAAAATTTAATATTTTTATTTTATTATATTAGAAGGTGGAAAATAAATGTTCACATTTTTGAAGCAAGATAACATTTAAAGCCAAGTATATCTATTCATTTTTACTGATTACTTTTTTTTGAAATTTCTAGAACATATGATTTGACAAGGGAAATTGGACTATTTCTGGATGTGAAAAGCCATCATAACTATATAATTTGGATATCAAAATTTTGAATGTCTAAAACGTTTAGATGGCTTATGAATTTCTTAAATGAGAATATTTGAAATTAAACTATCCCATAGAATCTTATGATGTATGGGCACATCATTGTTTGAATCCAAAAGAAGAAAATCACAGTAAGGGATAGCTCTTATCTTCACTGTCTCTTATCGAGTTTCTGCCTTTCTCATGGTTTATGAGATCATCACTGGAAATTGTTACTAAAATATCCTGAATTCCCTATTGAAACCACACTTTTTTAATGCCCAGGTTAAAATCAATTCTGCCAATACAATGTGAGACTGTCTGAGGTGTGTATGTGTATTCTGTGCCTTTTTTGGTTGACAAGACTATACTTGCTGGTGAATTTTTTAGCTGATGAATATTTGCATAGTCCTTCACTTCCCTAAGATTTAATTATGCCTATTTATGATTAATTTTGATATCTATTTAATTGGGCTTGGTATAAAATTATTCCCTCAGATTTGTAATACAGCAATAAAGATTTTGGCTTTTTTTTTTTTTTTTAAAGTCATAATTTTTTAAGTTGAGTGGTTTTCTATTTTTCAGAGTAGGGTGATACACAACCTATGTTCACAAAGTAGAGTGTGTGAAGTAATGTCATAACAGTTTTGTGTCTTATAAATAACCTGAAATTTACAACATATGAATACTTTTTCTTCCTGGTGTAAATAAAGAGCACATCTCCAAACCAGTGTTTCTCAAACTTGAGCATGTATCAGAATACCTTGGAAGACTTTAATACACAAAGTGGTGGGTCCCATTCCCAGTGTTTCTGATTCTAAGATGGGCTGGAGAACTTGGATTTTTAACAAGTTCCAAGTGATGCTAAGGCTGCTTTTCAAGGGACCATACCTTGAAAACACTGCTGTAAGAAGATAGAAAAAGAGGTTTTAATTCTGGTTTGGGTACAAATTATTTGAGTAAGTTTAAACAAGTCATATATATTCTTTCCTCAGTTTTTTCATCTGATAATTAAGATCAATAATACCAGTTCAACCTACTTTTTAGAATTGTCAGGAGGATTCAGTGGAATAATGGATAAGAAACTGTTTTTTAAAAATTAAAAGAAACACGTGTGAAATTATGAAATGTTTTTAGACATTCTTCTTAGAAATAGTCACTTAAGAATATAATGGCTCACATATTTGTGATTTTATTTCACTCATATTTTTTTCCTTTTTCACTGTTATAGCACATTAATGATTGTTTTTTGGTTAATATGGAACAGAAGATAAGTGGTTTGTGAATCAATAAATTCTTTGACTTTGAATCACTGATTTTGGTTTTTCCTACTCATGGTCTCTGGGTAGCCCTCAGTTTTCTCCTAATGGTCATTGTAAAAATATTTCACAAGGAATAGATGACACTAAATTTCAGTATATTGCTTCTTTTCATAAACAAACACTCTTGTCACTAGGGGACAATCCTGCCTTAGTTGATGACATACTAGTTGATATAAATAAAAGTGTTCCTGCTAGGTTTTTTCAGCTATTCAATTTTCCTACCTATAAATCAGTAAAAGATGAAATTTGAACTTGGTTGTGTAGAAAGACATGAAAGCAGAAATAGGTTGCTCTTCAGCACTAGATGTTAAAAGATAAGTTTGCTGTCCAAGCCAGACCTTTTGTTTTATTCAATCTATTGGTTTTAAACTGAAGAGAGTCTGGGAAAAGAAATGATCACATCATGCCCACAACTAATAAAACATTTTTTCAGCATTTTGGATTTGTATCAAATATAATAATAATATAAGGGTACATTTTAGTTTTATGTAAAGCTACACATCAGTCATTTCTTTCATTTGAATGCTAATCACATTCTCAATACATGAATTAATTATGACATCTATTGAATATGTTGATATTGTTTAGAAAAATTATCTCTCAAATAAGATGAAAAGTTTTTCCTGTGTATGAAAAGCTCAAGTGACTTATTCTAGCATATGGAGTTAATATTCTTTGGTGTAAGCTTCATAAAACATTAAAACCAAATTAAACTCAGAAAGGGGACCAGCCTTGCTGATTTATTTATTTAAAGCCAAGAGAGTAGAGATCCTTTCTTATTGTATGCATAGATAAATACATATGTCTGCCCCACTGCCCCTGCCTATTTGCAGCACTTTTAGAGGTTTTATCAAATCCACCTAAAATGATTATCTTCAAAGCTAGAGCAAGATTTATTACACCCTGAAGTGTTTGGGCAAAGGCTATAATTTTGTGTGAGCATGCTTTGTCTAAAGCAGTTTGAACCTTCCAGAGAGAGAGAGAGAGAGAGAGAGAGAGAGAGAGAGAGAGAGAGAGAGAGCCTCCAAAATAGGAACAAAGGCTAAGAATAAATGAACTAACAACTTCTGCATAAATCTTGCTCAAAAAGCTAGAAGATTTTCAAATG
The DNA here is from genome assembly GCA_004026885.1 of Lyroderma lyra. Lineage (NCBI taxonomy): Eukaryota > Metazoa > Chordata > Mammalia > Chiroptera > Megadermatidae > Lyroderma > Lyroderma lyra. The sequence goes on along the minus strand of PVJL010007104.1, from coordinate 28,622 downwards.
CTTTATTACCTCTTCTTGTGTTCACCCCTTTTAGATTGAAATGTAGCAGATTGTGACATGGGGGACTAAAATGTAAGGAAATTTATGATGATAATTGATGCTTCTGAAAGAGAGACAATAGAATTTAAATTTCATTTGTTATCATTCCTTTTCAGGTCAGAGACTCCTAGCATGAGAAGAACAGTCGGAAACAGTGTATATTTTGATAACTCCCAAATGTATATTTTATTCACTTATTTATTAATTTATTTGACAAATATTTATTAAATGCTTACCATATGCCAAGCAGTGTTTTAGATGCTAAAGCTACTAGTGGGTAAAGGAAAGTCCTTAATACTAAGCAACTTATATTAGTGGAAGGAAGCAGACAATAAACAAAAATGAAAGTGAAGTTTAAGCATGTCTGATGATGTCCAGTGCCAATGAAAAAAATCAAACAGTGTGCTATGGTCTGAATGTTTGTGTCTTTCCAAAATTTGTATGTTGAGACTTTACCCCACATATGATGGTATTAGGAAATGGGGCCTTTGGGAGGTAACTATAGCATAAGGGTGGATCCCTCATGAATGATATAAGTGCCTTATAAAAAAGACTCCAAGAGCTCCCTTGTTCCTTCTGCCATGAGAGTACACGGTGAGATATATCAGGAAGCAAACCCTAACCAGGCAATGAATCTGCTGGTGACTTGGTCTCAGACATCCACCCTCCAGAATTGTGAAAAAAATGCCTGTTAATTATAAGCCACCCAGTCTATGGCATTTTGTTATGGTAGACCAAATGGACTAAGACACAGAATAAGAAGGAAAAGCAGAGATAGAGAATTGGATTGAAGTTTCCTATGTTAATGAAAAAGATCACCCTAGAACAAGATCCAGGGTGAGAGTATTGTTAGCATAAATAAAAATGGTAAGGATGGAAAGGCTGGAGAATATGGAGTGAGTCAAAGGTCAGGTACATGAGTTCAGGGAAGGTGTGTGTGTGTGTGTGTGTGTGTGTGTGTGTGTGTGTGTGTGTGTTAGGGATTATATAATCTAGGTCTTGTATACTAACTACTATAAGGACATTGGATTGTAGTCAGAGTAAGCTAGGAAACAATTAGAAGGTTTTTTTAATTGTTAGACTTATTGGGGTGACATTGGCTAGAAAGAATTACATAGGTTCCAGGAGTACAATTCTACAGTGCATTGGTAACTTGTATAATAAGTTCACCACCCAGTGTAAGTTCCCTTTCTATCACCATATCTTTACCTCCCCCTCCATCCTCTCCCACCCCCTCCCTCTTTTCCCATCCCCTCCCGACTTGCCCCCAAATAAACATTAAACTATTGCTTGTGTCCACGGGCTTTTTGTTTGTTTGTTTGTTTTTTCTTTGTTGCTTTCAGTTTTATATTCTGCAAATAAGTGAAGTCATACAGTTTTTGTTTTTCTGTCTGGCTTACTTCACTTAGCATTATGATCTCTAGGTCCATCCATTTTGTTGTAAATGGCAGTATTTCATCTTTTCTAATACCTGAGCAATATTTCTTTGTGTATATGTACCACAACTTCTTTATTCAGTCATCTGTTGCAGGGCACTTTGGTTGTTTTCATGTTTTAGCTACTGTGAATAGCGTTGCAATGAACATTGGGGTACATAAGTTTTTGCAGACTAAGGTTTTCAAGTTTTTACCGTATATCCCCAGAAGAGGGATTGCTGGGTCATATGTTAACTCCATTCCCAATTTTCTGAGGAACCTCCACACTGTCTTTCATAGTGGTTTAACCAGTTTGCACTCCCACCAGCACTGTGCAGGAGTTTTTTTTTCCACATCCTCTCCAGCACTTGTTATTCCTTGCCTTGTTGATAATAGCCATTCTAACAGGTGTGAGGTGGTATCTCATTGTGGTTTTGATTTGCATTTCCCGGATAGATAATGAGGATGAACATTTTTCCATATTTCTGCTGGCCATTTGTATTTCTTCATGGGAGAAGTGTCTGTTTAGTTCTTCTGTCCACATTTTAATTGGGTTGTTTCTTTTTTGTTGTTGTTAAATTGTATTATTTCTTTATATATTTTAGATATTACACTCTTATATGATGCGTCTCTTTGCTTTATTGATGGTTTCTTTTGCTGTGTTGAAGCTTTTTAGTTTGATATAGTCCCATTCATTTATTTTTGCTTTTACTTCCTTTGCCTTTGATGTCAGGTTCATAACGTCTTCCTTGAGCCCTAGGTCTATAAGTTTAGTACCTATGTTGCCTTCTATACAGTTTATTGTTTCAGGTCTTATATGAAGTTCTTTAATCCATTTTGAGTTAATTTTTGTATATAGTGAGAGTTCACAGCTCAGATTTATTCTTTTGCATATGTTTTTCCAGCTTTCCGAGTACCACCTACTGAAGAGGCTGTCTTTTTCCCATTGCATATTTTTTGCTCCTTTATCAAAAATTATTTGTCCATAAATTTGTGGATTTATTTCTGTGTTTTCAGTTCTGTTTCATTGGTCTATATTTTTGTTTTTCTGCCAATAACAAGTTGTTTTTATTATTGATGCTTTGTAATATAAATTGAAGTTGGGTAGTGTAATACCACCAGCCATATTCTTTTTATGTAGTATTGCTTTGGTGTTTTGAGGTCTTTTATGTTTCCATATAAATATGATAATTATTTTATCTATTTCATGAAAGTATGATAGTGGGATTTTGATAGGTACTGCATTGAATCTGTAGATTGCTTTGGGCAAAAATGGCCATTTTTAACAATATTAAGTCTTCCTATCCATGAACAGGGAATATCTTTCCATTTCTTTGGGTCTTCTTCAATTTCTTTCTAAAGTGTCTTATAGATTTCCCTGTATAAGCCTGTCACATTCTTTAAGTTAATACCCAGGTATTTCATTCTTTTTGTTGTGAGAGCAAAAGAAATTGACTCCCTCATTTCTTTTTCTGGGGATTTGTTGTTTCTTTATAGGAATGCTTTTGAGTTTTGTACATTGATTTTGTATCCTGCAAATTTACTGTATTTACTTATTGTTTCTAATAGTTTCTTGGTAGAATCTTTGGAATTTTCTGTATAAAGGATCATGTCATCTGCAAATTGTGACAATTTGACCTCTTCTTTCCCAAATTGGTTGCCTTTTATTACTTTCTCTTGCCTGATTGCTGTGGATAGAACTTTCAATAGTATATTGAATAGCAGTGGTGACAGGGTGAATCCCTGTCCTGTTCCTGATTTTAGGGGAATAGACTTCAGCTTTTCCCCACACCGTATAATGTTACCTGAGGGATGGTCATTTATGGCTTTTATTATGTTGAGATACTTTCCTTCTATGTCTATTTTATTCTGTGTTTTGATCATAGATGGATGTTTTATTTTGTCAAATGCTTTTTCTGCATGAATTGATATGACCATATGGCCTTTATGTTTTATTTTGTTTATGTGGTGTATCATATTGATTGATTTTCATATATTGAACCATCCCTGTGCTCCTGGGATGAATCCCACTTAATCATGATGTATAATCTTTTGGATGCATGGTTGTATTCTATTTGCTAATATTTTGTTTAGGATTTTTGCATCTGTGTTCATCAGAGATATTGGTCTATAATTTGCTTTCTTCGTGTTGTCTTTACCAGGCTTTAGTATTAGGGTAATGTTGGCCTCATAGAATGAGTTAGGAAGTATTGCTTCCCCTTCAATTTTTTTGCAAGAGTCTGAGGAGGATAGGCATTAGTACTTTTTTGAATGCTTGGTAGAACTCATTGGGGAGATGATCTGGTCCAGGACTTTTGCCTCTAAGGAGATTATGGATAGTCATTTCAATCTCTTTGCTATTGATTGGTCTATTTAGATTATTCAGTTCTTTTTGGTTCAGTCTAGGTAAACTATAAGTTTCTAGAAACTTGTCCATTTCTTCTAGGTTGATCAATTTGGTGCCATAACGCCCTTCAGAATATTTTCTTATAATCCTTTGTATTTCTGTAGAATCAGTGGTAATTTCTCCCCTTTCATTTCTAATGTTGGATATTTGTGTTCTTTCCTTTCGTCCTTTGATTAGTCTCATCAGGGGTTTGTCAATTTTGTGGACTTTCACAAAGAACAAGCTCTTTGTAATATTAATTTTTTCTATTGTCCTTCTGTTCTCTAATTGATTTAGCTCTGCTTTAATTTTTATTATTTCTTTTGTTCTGCTGACTTTGGGTTTTGTCTGCTCTTCTATTTCTAGTTCTTTAGGATGGAATGCTAAGGTGTTTACTTGTGATTTTTCTTGTTTCTTAAGGTAGGCCTGTAATGATATAAATTTCCCTCTTATTACCACTTTCACTGTGTCCCAATATTTCTGATATGTCGCATTTTCATTGTCATTGGTTTCTATATATTTTTAATCTCTTCCTTTATTTTTTATTTTATCCAGTAATTTTTAAAATAAGATGTTGGTTAACCTCCATGTATATGTGCGCTTTTTTTCTCTGCTTTCCTTTTACAGTTGATCTTCAAATTCAAAGCTTTGTGGTCTGAGAATACACTTGGTATGATTTTGATCTTCTTGAATTTGCGGAAGCTTGTTTTGTGTCCCAGCATGTGGTCTATCCTTGAGAATGTTCCATGTGCACTGGAAAAGAAGGTATAGTCTCCTTTTGCTGGATGAAGTGTCCTGTAAGTGTCAATTATATCCAATTGCTGTATTGTGTCATTTAGACCTGATATTTCCTTATTTAATTAGTGTTTGGATGATCTGTCCATGTCTGTTAAGGGGGTGTTTAAGTTTCCCAAATGATTGTGCTTTTGTCAGTTTCTCCTTTCAGATCTGTTAGGAGTTGTTTTGTATAGTTTGGTGCTTCCTGGTTGGGAAGCATATATATTAATTAGGGCCAAATCTTGTTGTTGTATTGTGCCTTTTATCATTATGTAATGTCCATCTTTGTCTCTTGTTGTCTTTATTAACTTGAAGTTTATTTCATCAGATATCAGTGTGGCAACTCCTGCCTTTCTCTGGTTACCATTTGCTTGGAATGTTGTTTCCCATTCTTTCACTCTGAGTCTTTGTTTGTCTTTATGGCTGAGGTGTTTCTCTTGGAGACAGCATATGGATGGGTTTTGTTTTTTAATCCAGTCTGCTATTCTGTGTATTTTTGGTTTTTTTTTGGTATGTGGTTAGTTCCCTGGCTGGGAATCGAACCCATGCCGCAGTGTAGACAGTGCCAGCGCCGAAGCCTTAAGCCACTACACCACCAGGGAACTCCCCTATTCTGTGTCTTTTTATTGGTGAGTTCAGTCCATTAACATTTAGAGTGATGATTGATATGTGAGGATTTCCTGTGGCCGTTACTTAGTTGTTGTCATTTTGTTTTATTTTTGTCTTACTTGTTTCCCCAACTTTATTCCACTTGTCCTGATGTTTTGCTTCAGGCCGAAGAGCCTCCTTCAGTATTTCTTACAGTGCCGGCCTCATGCTGGTGAATTTCCTCAGCTTCTGTTTGTCTGAGAAGGTTTTTATTTCTCCTTCATATCTGAAGAATAATTTTGCTGGATAATTTATTCTTGTCTTGAAGTTTCTCTCTTGCAAAGTTTTGAATATTGGATTCCACTCCTTCCTGACTTGTAGAGTTTCTGCTGAGAAATCTGTTGCCAGCCTGATGGGTTTTCCTCCACATGTTATAGTTCTGTTTTTCCTGGCTGCTTTGAGAATTGTCTGTTTGTCTTTAGTTTTTGACATCTTTAGTACCATGCGTCTTGGAGAAGATCTGCTAAGGTCTAGGTATCTAGGGAACCTCTTTTTTTCTTGAATTTGGGTTTCCAGATCTTTCCATAAGTTTGGAAAATTCTCATCTACTATTTGTTTGAGTGTGTTCTTTGTAGAGTACCCTGCTACTTCTAATCATATTATCCTGATTTTGTTTTGTCTCACCGAGTCAGAAAATTCTTGCAGAGTTCTTTCAATCTTTTTAGTTCTGTATTCACTATCTTCCTCTTTCTGAGATATTTCCATGTTTCAGTCTTCAATATCATGAATTCTTTACTGCATCTGGTTGTACCTGTTTCACATGACAGTTATTCCGTTCCTCACTTCTTTTATTGTATTATTTATCTCTCGAATTTCCATCTCATTCTTCCTTATGCTTTGAATTTCTATGTTAAATTATTCCTTTTGTTGATGGATTTCCTTTCTTAGGTCATTCACCTCAGCTATGTTGTTTTTCCAGTATGTTTTCATTTCTCTCAGAGCCTTTAAAATGGCTACTTTAAATTCTCTGTCACTTAGTTCACAAATTTCTAGGTCTATGAGATTCTTTTCTGGAGATTTTTCATCTTCTTTCTGAGCAGCTTTAGATCCTAAGGTACTTATATTGTCGGCGGAGTTTTTCTTTGACACGAGGACTTTATGTTCAGCAGAGCCCAGGAGCTCTGTATTTTTGTGGTGTCTTGCTGTGGGGCAGACCTAGGTGGCACTGCGGGCTAAGTTTTGGGAAAAAAGGGGAGGTGTTTAAGCCATATCTCTGCTCTCCAGCCACATTTGGAGGCAAGACACCTCTATCTGTGGTCCTTCTGCTTCCTGCACTTAGTTGGGGAGGCTGTAGGAGAGGAAAGAGGCCAACAAAATGCACACTGGGGCATGTCAATCTCTACACTTTGCTGGCACAGCTGGGGGAGATGCGGGAGGCTGATGGGATGTGGGCCAAAGCCACTCTCACTGGCTAGGGCAAATGTTATCAAATCTGCCTTTCTTCATGGGTCTGCTCCAGCGACCAGCCATTCGGGGCAGAGTCTGTAGGCACACACTGTGTGAGGACACTGGGTGTGCACTAGCCACCAGTCCAAAGTCACGAGCCTCATGTCACAGGTTGCTCACAGGCAGTAGGCTCACCTCTGCCATGGACTGGGAACTGTGGAACTGCAGAGGAGCCATGCACTGTGCTGTTCCCAGATAGTCAGCAGTAATGTGGTCCTGTCACAATCTGTTTCTGTTCCCTCCCTTCTCTTCCGCTAGCTCCATTCTCTCCAACCTTCAGGTGTTTTCTTGCAATACATGGATTTCTCAGCTGTCACTGTGTCACTCAGGATTCTCTTTCTTGGCTCATGGACGGCCATTCAATTGTGTTTTCTGGGAGAGGCTTTAGGGACCTCCTCCCCAGTCACTATCTTGCCCTCTCTCCTAGAAGGTTTTAAATGAAGAAAAGATATGACTTATTTCAGTTTAAATAAATCTGGGTGCTCTGTGTAGAACAGACAGTGGGTGACATTGTCAAAAGTGAAGAGATTTGTTAGGATTTTGCAATAATGTAGGGTAGAAATAATTCTTGAAATAACCAAGATAGTAGAGATGAAGGTGAAGAAAAGTGAGTAATATATCAGATATCATTTGAAGAGAGAGCTGTATTTACTCATGGAGTGGCTATGAAGTATGAGAGAAAGAGAGGGGTCATGATGACTCCAAGATTGTTGGCCTGAATAGACCGAGTTTACATTTATTAAAGTGGTGAATATAGGGAATGAGCAGATTTTAGGAGTGTGTAAGGTAACCATGAAAATACTTTCCCCCTTCTAAACATTCCTCTGTGTATAGGTTCATATGTGCATTATTCAACTGACTATCTGACATTCTCACTTGGATAGAATATATTCTTCAAATGTTATATTTTCTTGTTCAATATGATACTTTGATCTCCTAACAAACCTTCTCTTCCCCAGGCAGACTCATTTCAATAATATTTGCTATGTTCTAACAGGTTCTCAAGTCAGGAATTTTGGCAACATTATTCTCAATTCTTCCTACTTCATTACCTCCTTACATCCAATCCATTTGTATATACACATATGTTTTTTCTATTTACAAAATATATGTGGTATGCCCTCTACTTCTTTCCATCCCCATGGCCATTGCCCTGATCAAGTTATCAACCCTTATTGACCTGAACCAGGGCTCTATTTTCCTAAGTAGCTGTTATGCTTCCATTCCTGCTTATCTTCATTTATTCTCTACATAACAGCTAGAAGTAATTCTTCACAATGACAAAACTGATTATTTCATTCTGCTGCTGAAAATTTTTCAATGGCTTTTCATTTCTCTTAGGAAAAAGTGAAAAAAAAATCTTTTTAATGGCATAATGAACCCTGCATAAGTTGATTGTAGTCTCCTCTCCAATCTCATCTTTTTCTATTTTCCCACTTCCATTCCATGGATTAGCTACATGGGACTCCTGTCACTCTTGAATTTATCCACCTATTTTCTACTTCCATACTTTACTCCTTAAACTCAATAACCACTGCCTCAGGGAAGACTTCCTTGTCTAACTTTCTATTTTTGTCTTCCTTGTTGCTGAATCTATGTTTCTATTCCAAGGCACTGAAGTATTGGAAAATTTTGACATGGAATTAATATCTAGAATATATAAGCAATTCCAGAAAATGAACAAGAAAGGACAATAATTTTCATAAGAAATTGGACAAAATATATGAATTAGCACTTTACAGAATAAGAAAATCTATAAGCCAACAAGCATATGTAAAGGTACTCAAAAAAATAAGAGAACAATTAAACAATAATGAGAATCCACTTTACAACTGACTGGAAAAATGAGGAAACTCGGTAATGTTAAGTGTTGTTGGGGATGTGAGTATGTAACGTTGATTGGAGTGAGGACCAGAGCAGCCACTCTGTTAGACAGTAATTTGGTACTACTTAGGGTAAGTACCAATATGCATATACTGTGACCTGGCAATTTTAATCTGGGGTTAATCGGAAAGAAGTTCTCATACAGCTCCATAAGGGGAAATATATGAGATTATTAATTACAGCATTACAGTCATAAGAAGTGGATGGCTACCTGTGTGTCCATTCACTGAGAGACTAGAGAAAAAAAATGTAGTGAGTATTTGTTATGGATTATTGTGCAGTAAGTAGAAGCAAGAATTTAGAACACATATAGATTCCAAAAGTGGTGCAAAGTGAAAAAAATAAGAAAATTGAGATAGGAGGAGGGCAAGATGGTGACTGGAGAGGAGGTCCCTAAAGCTTCTCCCAGAAAACACAATTGAACAGCTGTCCAGGAGTCAAGAAAGAGGACCCTGAGTGACACAACTGTAGTTGAGAAATCCACATATTGCAAGTAAAACTGCAGGTTGGAAAGAAGGGAGTGAGTGGGAGAGAGGGGAGGGAGCTGAGATGGGTTCCAACAGGACCCGATCGCTGCTGACTATCAAGGGGCAGCACAGTTCATGGGAGGGGGGAGGCTAAGAGGAGAGAATAGTAAAAGTCAGCAAAGTGGCAGAACGGTGGAAAACCGTGGGGGAGCTAGGCCCTAGAGCAGCGTGTTGGGGACAGAGCTTGGTGGCCAACCTTTGGAGCTTTTCAGTAACAAAAGGACTGATCAAGGATTCTGAACAACTACAGGCTGAGGTGGGTCCCCAGAGACAGCACCTCATCTCCCAGCACTCTCATGACCCACAGCACAAGTGCACACGACTCCTACACAGGGCTGCTCTTCCTGTTCACAGCCCATTGCTCAAGTGAGCCGGCTGCCTTCATACTGCCTGAGGTCAGGCATACAGCTTTAGACTTGTGGTGCATGCACCTGCATGTGCGCCCCTGGGCCCTACAAGCAGTGTGAGCCTGCAGACTCCGCCCCAGTAGATGGTTACTAGAACAGGCCCAGGAAGAAAGGCAGATTTGATAACATTCTCCCCAGCCAGCAAGAAGAGCCTCGGCCCACAGCATCCAGCTTCCCTAGCACAGGGCAGGAGGTGGAGCTGTCCCAGAGTCCTTTCTGTTGGCCTCTCCCCTCTCCTATAGCCTCCCCAACCAACTAACTAACTGAAGAAAGTAGAGGGACCACAGATAGATGCGCACTGCCTCCAAATGTGGCAGGAGACCAGAAATAAGAAATAAACAACCCCTCTCTCTCCTAAAACTTGGGCCTCAGAGCTACCTAGTGTCTTCCCTAAAGGAAGACACTACAAAAATACTAATCAGGGCTCCCGGGCTCTGTTGAACATAATGCCCTTATGTCAAAGTGGAAGAACCCAGCAGACAGGATGAATTCCTTAAAAACTAAAACTGCTCAGAAAGAACATGAAATTTATCCAGAAGACACCTTATTAGACCTAGAAATTTCTGAACTAACAGACAGAGAATTTAAAGTAGCCATTCTAAAGGCTCTGAGAGAAATGAAAACATACTGGAAAAACTCCATAGCTGGGATGAATGACATAAGAAAGGAAATCCGTGAATGAAAGGAACAATTTAACAAAGAAATTCAAAACATAAGGAAGATCGAGATCGAAATTTGAGAGATAAATAATACAATAAAAGAAGTGAGAAATAAAATAACTTCCATAGGAAACAGAGTCAACAGGATGTAGAAAACAATTAGTGATATTGAAATCAAAACATGGAAACATCTCAGAAAGAGGAAGACAGGGAATACAGAACCAAAAGGATGAAAGGACTCTGCAAGAACTATCTAACTCCATGTCACAAAACAACATCAGGATAATAGGATTAGAAGAAGGAGCAGAGCACTCTACAGAGAGCATACTCAAACAAATAGTAGATGAGAATTTCCCATACCTATAGAAAGATCTGGAACCTTTTCTAAAATACATCGTACTAAAGATGTAAAAAACTAAAAACTAACAGCCAATTCTAAAGGCAGCCAGGATAAAAGAATTATAACATGTAGAGGAAAACCTATCAGGCTCACATTAGACTTCTCAGCAGAAACTCTACAAGGCAGGAAGAAGTGAAATCAAATATTCAAAACTTTACAAAAATGAAACTTCCAGCCAAGAATAAATTATCTAGCAAAATTATCCTTCAGATATGAAGAAGAAATAAAGACCTCAGAAACACAGAAGCTGAGGGAATTTGCCAACACAAGACTGGCATTTCAAGTAATACTGAAGGAAGTTATTTGGCCTGAAACAAAACATCATGAAAAATGGAACAAAGTTGGGGCAACAAGAAAGAAACAAAAATAAAACAAAAACAAACAAACAAAAATGTAATGGCCACAGGTAATCCTCATTTATCAATCATCACTCTAAATGTAAATGGACTGAACTCACCAATAAAAAGACACAGAGTAGAAGACTGGAATAAAAAACAAAATCCATCCATATGCTGTCTCCAAAAGACACACCTTAACCATAAGGACAAACACAGACTCAGAGTGAAAGGATGGGAAACCATACTCCAAGCAAATGGTAAGGAGAAAAGCAGGAGTTCCCACACTGATATCTGATGAAATAAACTTCAGGTTAAAAAAGATAGTAAGAGACAAAGATGGACATTGCATAATAACAAACGGTACAATACAACAACAAGAAGATTTGACATTAATTAATATATATGCTCCCAAGCAGGAAGCACCAAAATATACAAAGCAACTCCTAACAGATATGAAAGAAGAAACTGACAAAAGCACAATCATTGTTGGAGACTTAAACACCCCGCTAACAGTCTTGGACAGATCATTCAAACAGAAAATAAATAAGGAAATATTAGCTCTAAATGAAACATTACAGCAACTAGACATAATTGACATTTTCAGGACACTTCATCCAGCAAAAAGAGACTATACCTTCTTTTCCAGTGCACATGGAACATTCTCAAAGACAGACTGTATGTTGAGACATAAAAGTAGCCTCAACAAATTCAAGAAGGTCGAAATCACACCAACTGTATTCTCAGACCACAAAGCTTTGCATTTGGAGATCAACTGTAAAAGGAACGCAGAAAAAATCACATATACATAAAGATTAAACAACATCTTATTAAAAATGATTGCATAAGAGAACAAATAAAAGATGAGACTAAAAAATATATAGAAATTAATGACAATGAAAATACAACATATCAGAATTATTAGGACACAGCGAAAATGGTAATAAGAGACAACGTTATATCATTACAGGCCTATCTTAAGAAACAAGAAAAATCACAAGTAAACACCTTAGCATTCCATCTTAAAGAACTAGAAAAAGAAGAGCAAACAAAATCCAAAGTCAGCAGAAAGAAAGAAATAATAAAAATTAAAGCAGAGCTAAACCAATTAGAGAACAGAAGGACAATAGGAAAAATTAATATTACAAAGAGCTGGTTCTTTGAGCAAGTCAACACAATTGACAAAGCCCTGGCTAGACTTATCAAAGGATGAAAGGAAAGGACACAGATATCCAACATTGGAAATGAAAGGGGAGAAATTACCACTGATACCACAGAAATACAAAGGATTACAAGAAAATATTACAAAGGGTGTTATGGCACTAAATTTAAAAACCTAGAAGAAATGGATAAGTTTCTAGAAACTTATAGCCTACCTAGACTGAACCAAAAAGAACTGAATAATCTAAATAGACCAATCAATAGCAAAGAGATTGAAATGACTATCCATAATCTCCCTAGAGGCAAAAACTCTGGACCAGATGGTCTCATCAATGAGTTCTACCAAGCATTCAAAGAATTACTAATGCCTATCCTCCTCAGACTCTTCAAAAAAATTGAAGAGGAAGCAGTACTTCCTAACTCATTCTATGAGGCCGATATTACCCTAATACCAAAGTCAGGCAAAGACAACACAAAAAAAGAAAAATATAGACCAATATCTCTGATGAACACAGATGCAAAAATCCTAAACAAAATATTAACAAATAGAATAGAACCATGCATCAAAAAGTTTACACATCATGATCAAGTGGGATTCATCCCAGGAGCACAAGGATGGTTCAACATATGAAAATCAATCAGGGAGTTCCCTGATGGTGTAGTGGCTTAAGGCTTTGGTGTTGGCGCTGTCAGCGCTGCGGCCTGGGTTCGATTCCCTGTCAGGGAGCTACCCACATACCAAAAAGCAAAAAAAAAAAAAAAAAAAAAATCAATCAATGTGATACACCACATAAACAAAATAAAAGATAAAGGCCATATGGTCATATTAATTGATACAGAAAAAACTTTCAAGAACATACAACATCCATTTATGATCAAAACACTAAATAAAATAGGTATAGAAGGAAAATATCTCAACATAATGAAGGCCTTATATGACAAACCCTCGGCTAACATCATACTGAATGAGGAAAAGTTGAAGCCTATTCCGCTAAAATCAGGAACAATACAGGGATGCCCCCTGTCACCACTGTTATGAAATATAGTACTAGAATTTCTAGACACAGCAATCAGGCAAGAGAAAGGAATAAAAGGTATCCAAATTGGGAAAGAAGAGGTCAAATTATCATGATTCGCAGATGACATGATCCTTTATATAAAAAAATCCAAAGATTCCACCAGAAAACTATTAGAAACAATAAATGAATACAGTAAAGTACCAGGATACAAAATCAATGCACAAAAATCAACAGCATTCCTATATACAAACAATGAATCTTCAGAAAAAGAATTGAGGGAGTCACTTCCTTTTGCTATCACAACAGAAATAATGAAATACCTGGAAATTAACTTAACAAAGAATGTGACAGACTTGTACACAGAAAACTATAAGACACTTTTGAAAGAAATTGAAACAGACATTAAGAAATGGAAAAATATCATCTGTTCATGGATAGGAAGACTTAACATTGTTAAAATAACCATTCTGCCCAAAGCAATCTACAGATTTAATACAATACCTATCAAAATCTCACAATCATACTTTTGTGAAGTACATAAAAACATTATCAGGTTTATATGGAACCATAAAACACCTTGAATTGCCAAAGCAATACTACATAAAAAGAATAAGGCTGGTGGCATTATATTCCCTGACTTCAATTTATATTACAAAGCATCAATAGTCAAAACAGCTTGGTATTGGCAGAAAAACGGAAACAGACCAATGGAACAGAACTGAAAACACAGAAATAAATCCACAAATTTATGGACAAATAAGGTTCAATAAAGGAGCAAAAATTATGCAATGAGGAAAAGACAGCCTCTTTTGTAGGTGGTGTTGGGAAAACTGGAAAAACATACGCAAAACAATGAACCTGAGGTAATGAAGTATCTCCATATATAAAAATTAACTCAAAATGGATTAAAGACCTTCATATAAGACCTGCAACAATAAACTGTATAGAAGAAAACATCGATACTTCATGAATCTGTCCTCAAAGGCAAGGGAAGTAAAAGCAAAAATAAATGAATGGGACTATATCAAACTAAAAAGCTTCTGCACAGCAAAAGAAACCATCAACAAAACAAAAGGACAGCCAAGTGAATGGAAGAAAATATTTGCAAATAACACATCAGACAAGGGTCTAATATCTAAAATATATAAAGAACTAATATGACTCAACAACAAAAAAACAAACAACCCAATTAAAAGGTGGGCAGAAGAACTAAACAGACACTTCTCCCATGAAGAAATACAAATAGCCAGCAGACATTTGAAAAAATGCTCATCCTCATTTGCTATCCTGGAAATGAAAATCAAAACCACAATGAGATATCACCTCACACCTGTTAGAATGGCTATTATCAACAAGAAAAGTAACAACAAGTGCTGGAGAGGATGTTGAGAAAACGGAGCTCTGGTACACCGCTGGTGAGAATGCAAACTGGTGAAACCACTGTGGAAGACAGTGTGGAGGTTCCTCAGAAAATTGGGAATGGAGTTACCATTTTGACCCAGCAATCCCACTTCTGGGGATCTACCCAAAAAACTTGGAAACCTTTGTCTGCAAAGAGTTATGTACTGCAATGTTCATTGCAGTGCTGTTCACAGTGGCCAAAACATGGAAACAACCAAAGTACCCTGCGACAGATGACTGGATAAGAAGCTGTGGTACATATACACAGTGGAATATTACTCAGTTATTAGAAATGATGAAATACTGCCATTTGCAGCAAAATGGATGGACCTGCAGATCATCATGGTTAGTGAAATAATCCATACAGAAATAACAAAAACTGTATGACTTCACTCATATGCGGAATATAAAACTGAAAGCAACAAAGAATAAAAAAACAAAATGATCAAACAAACAAATAACACATGAACGCAATCAATAGTTTAATGTTTATTTGGGGATGTATGGGGAGGGGAGGGGAGAAGGGGGAGGGATGGGAGAGGAGGGAGGGGGAGCTAAATATATGGTGATGGAAAGAGAAGTCACATTAGGTGGTGAACTTATTATACAAGTTGACAATGCACTGTAGAATTGTATGCGTGAAACCCATGTAATCCTTACTAACAGATGTCACCCCAGTAAGTCTAACAATAAAAAATAAATTTAAAAATTAAAAAAAGAAAGAAAATTGAGATACATAATAATATATGTAAATTAAAATTTCATCAATACAAGATAATGATTCACATTACAAGAGCTTAAATGAATCATCAAGGAAACAGTTGTTGAAATGTTGGGGTACTGGAAGTGAATAAGAGATGAAAAGGGAATAAATAAGTAAATAAAATGAGAGAGAAGTCTTGCACAAATCAATGAAAAGTATGATGAATGTCACCTTCTGCACTTAGGATCAAAAAAATCATAAAAACAAACAAATAAACTCAGGTAAAATTTCTGGAATCTCTGATAATTCTGATTATATTTAACTCTTCCTAAAATTAGGTTCTTTTGTCTTGTCTATATTTCTATCTGGACATACACAAATTAAGTCAGACTGTCAGGTGTGAGTTACTCAAGTGTTACACATTTCTATTAGGAATTTTCACTAGAGCTCATTTGTTAACCTTATGATTCTGTACCTTGAAGTGACTTATATTTTTTTCTTAATTATGAAAATAATTTATACTCATAATGGAAAACTTAGAAAATATAAGAAAAAGGTCAAGAAAAAAAATTTAAATAGAATCAAGAAGAAATTCTGCATTATAATTTCATCAGCCAGAAATAATTACAATTAATATTTGATATTTACTTTCAGTCTTTTTTCTAAATATAAATGTCTATATTCACATTAATATTAAGTATGCATGGAGATATGTGCATATCTATAACATTTTTGCAATCATAGTATATGCAGATTTCACTGTTGTCAGAATGAAGTAGCATATCTTTTCAAATCTTTGCTTAGTTTACAGGTATTAATGGCATCTCATTATTTCAGTTTGCATTTATTTGATTACCAGTGAAGTTCTATTTCTTGTGCTTTTTAGCCATTTTTATGTTTTCTTTTGTGAATTGTCTGCTCATGAACTTTGTTTATTTTTCTATACAGTTCTTTTTAAAAAATCAATTGCATATTTTCTCTGTATGTGACTATTATTAAATATTTTTCATGCCTTCTCTTTTCATTTACTTTATTTTATGCCAAAATACTATAAAGTTATTCTTTTATAGGTAATCAAAGTATCACTCATTCTTTTCTGTTTTTCCAAGTTATCATTAAGCTTAAAAAGTTTTTATTCACCTAAAATTTCTTCTTTCTTGTCTGTGTTATTTGTGTATGTTTATTTATAATTAATTTCTTTTGTTCTTTGATCAGGCCCGTAGCTTATTATATAATATGAGGGTGCTGTCTTGATTGAGTTTGTCAGCCACTCTATTGACTATTCTTTAATTTTTCTATTAATTCTCAATGCTTCCTTTATGTTGAATTAATTCTCTCTCTCTCTCTCTCTCTCACACACACACACACACACACACACACACACACACATTTGTTTCTGTCTCTACTGTGGTGTTATTGATTGATTTGTCTCTCCTTGCACCAGAATTACAATGTTTTATTTATTATAGGATTGTAATATATTTTAGAACTAATAACTTGTATGGCAATGTCTGAAATACTCTTTTGATTTCTCTTCTTTCCAAGTGAACTTTAAAGTTATTTTAAGTTTTGAAAACAAATTTCATGTGGAATTTTATTAGCAATTACATTGAAACAACACAATCATCTGGGAAAAATCAGAATCTTGAAGATATTTATGGTTTATAGGCAGAATAGCATATATCTTCATTTACTTGCATCAGTTTTTAAATTTTTCAATAAAGTTTAGTCATTTTGTTCATATGTATTGTTCACATTATCTTGATTAAGGTTGTTTTTTATTTTTGCTGCTGTCATTAACCATCCTGTAATCTGCCATCCACCCATCTTAATTGTGGTCGATATAGTCATCTCTACCTAAGAGTTGGAAAGAATCACCCCTATCTGCTTTAGGAGGAAGTTTTAGTACAGAATTGCTGTGGATGCCTATGTGTACTTTTTTCCATAGATCGTGCAACTTTGGTTGAAGATGGTGAGGGTTGGTCGAAGGCCTAACTAACGTTTTATTTTTCAAAGGCTAATGTAATTTCAGAGGAGGGGTTCACAACACTTTAGTGGAAATTTCTTATAGGTAGGCTGACTAGCTGTACAGTTTTAAACGGGACAGAAAACAATGGTATTGTCCTGTTTCAAATGGTACATATGGTTAAGCCTACTCTCACTGGGCTAAATTCAAGGTGTCTGTAGGCTGACCAGATGTACTGTCTAAAATGGGACACTACCAGTGTTCTGTGTCCCATTTAAAATGGTGCATCTGGTCAGACTACTTATAGGATGCAGCAAATTATTGGGTGTTACCCATAGTTTTATTGTTATTGTGGTTTTTTATCTTATTTTGTTCTTTTATGAGTGTTTTAAAGGAAACATGAGTCAGAATAGACTAAGTACTGCTACCATAAAAGAAAAAAAAAAACAATCCCAAAATTTTACGAGCTTTATACAAGAGAAGTTTATTTTTCATTCTTAACTGTTTGTCTGGTACTGGTTGTCAGGGAGCCTCTTACTGCCATAAGCTTATGGAGATTTCATCTCATCACATGTTTGTGCTATCACCACAACAGGGAAAAGAAATATGAATCACATACTGGCTCTTAAAGTGTCCACACAGAAATATCACTTTAGCACTCTTTCATTGACCAAAGCAAGTCACAAGGCCTTACCTAATTTCAAAGAGGGGAAGGGAGTATAATTCTACCATGGACCCAAAAGGAGAGCAGGATATTTGTGAACAGGCCTGATAACTAGCAAATATTCACATTTTGGAAGTCTCCCTTCAGTGATGTTTTAAAAAATGGTGGTTATATGGATTTTTAATCATTTACAATAAATGGACTTATTCACTTACTAAGTGAGCATTAGAAGCTGGAAAGGTGTTAATGCTTGCAGAGAAGGAAAGACCAAAAATGATAAAGATAAAGGCAAAGATTGAATAAAATAGAAGTTATGCCTTTGATACTGGAAGGTCTATATTTCAGCATTTGGCATTGAAATGGGAATTGGAAAGAATAAATGTCTGCTGTTTTACCCATCAAATAATTGTGAAGCACATGCATTCAGAACTCTCTTTCATTGCTGTATACTTTATTATGTACATTGACTTCCTCTTTCTTCCAAAGGCAGACTCTTAAAGCATGCTTGTAATCGCTTTAATGCCGAGTGTCTTTTTGCACTCATTCTAGGCAGTCCCTGTTTGTTTTCAGAAACAGAAGAGAAGAAAGTCCTGCTGCTCTAATATGCCATTTCAAACAATCCTGGCCTGTGAGACTGCCAACTCTGGCATCAGTTAAGTCAGGATCAGGGTGCAATGGGTAGAAAGTGGGGGGAGAACCTACTGAATACATATCTCATACTGATTAAAATAAATGAATGCTCTGTATCTCTAACTGTTGTTGAAAGACATTTACAGTTTTCTTAGCCCATTTCCCACGTCTGTTTGGCACAGAGACTGCTGGGATCAATGGCCCAATTTTAGTTCCACTTTTTTCTTTCATCATTCCCCACATTCAGCTCTTCGGAAGTGAGTTAATAATGTAAAATCTAACTGAATTAAATTCATTTAACTGTGCTGCCAATTCTCTTCCCTTCATGCATTTTTAAAGAGATCTAAAACCAGTGATGGATTTCTAATGCTCTAGGAAAAGAAAGCAAGCAAGAATGAGACAGTAAACCTGAATGAGATGAATTGTTTATTATAATTACCCTGTTGAATTATCGTGCTTTGAACCCAGAAGGAAGAGGAAATATCAACCTCTATAAGCTTTGCAAATTGTAAAATGACTGGTGGAAAAAAATGGTGGAAACTGCCTCTTTAGTCAATCAAAGAAGCGACACAGTGCAGCTTCACATTTAAAGCTGTGAACAGTAAAATATGAAGTGGGAGAGGGGTCCGTTTCTATAGCAACCTAGCACATTCCAGCTAAGATGATTTAAAAAAACAAAAACTTACTGTTAGAAACAAATTAGCAACCAATCCTCAGACTGTGACTGTGCTTGACACTGTAAGTATATGAATTACCTGTAAATGTGGTCTAATTTGAACACTATTATTTGCTGTCATGTTGTCTCTAGTTCTCCCAAAAGCCTACTGGCTTATTAAATTGATTGAAGGAATTAGAGTGCAGAATCTTAAAGTAATTTTCAGAGGAAGAGCAAAAGATAAAATTTCTGTTGAATGTCTAATAACAAAAAGTGAGCAGAGACCTCTTCATTAGGGAATATTTCTAGAAATTAAATACCCATGTATCTGTTACCTAGGTGAGTCCATTAGCATTCAGTTGTTAGTCATCTGCTTTCAAAGCCAGGGGTTAGGAAAAGAGATTGCTTGTGGCTTTTTTGTTTTGAACTTCTAGTCACAAGATTTTTCCCTCATGGCAAGCAAACATCACCTGGAATTTGGACAGTGTTTTATTTCCTATCACTTTACCTGCAGTATATTTTCTCATCAAGTTGTTCCGTTTATTATAACTCTAAAGGAGTTATAATGGTATCATTGGTTATTAACTCAGTCAATTCTCTAGTTCATACTTCCGCAACAAACCAGAAAATTGAAAGAGTTTTGCATTCTGGTTCCACATTCCTGTGTATTTTTTTTTCTTAAATAGAACCAAGGACTATGCTGCTGCTAAGTATGTTCTTCATCACCACACAGTTCTGCAACTTTATTTATGCAATATGGACAAAAGCTGCAATGGTTTTGGAAGCCATGCATCTGTTTTGTTCATGTTTAGAAAGATTACTCTGAAAATCCCGCCCATGGCAGTGGTGAAAGGCTGGGTGGTTCATTTAGTCTTTTATCTGGAAAAACACAGCACTCATTGGGGCTCTTAATGAAATACAAAATGTTTTTTTTTTCTATTAATAAGGTAGCACACTCTGTCCTCTTGTCTCTGGATACTTTTGCTGATTCAAAAAAAAAAATAAAGAAAAAACAAACACAGTGTTGTGCTTTCATACAAATCCCAAACACCTCTGGAGATAGCACTATATTTCAGCCAGTGACAAAGGGAAGATTTGAAATTTAAAATCCAGGATTTGAGAAGGGTTTTCTATTACTCTGAGTTGTTCTCTCATTTTTTGTTATGCACCAACCACATGCTGTCTCACCCCTGTGAGTTAAGATCCTGAAAGTGTCTTATATAGATTATGAATAAATGATTGGTGATTAGAACAGCCTATTTCCTTTACTACTCTCAGAGTCAAATTCCATTGGAGGCAAATAGAATATTTTGATGCTACATAGATGCAAATATTAGTAAAATAAAATTCGGTATCACAACAGCTCCTCCTGACAAGCAATTTGAAACTTTGACAGAGCCATATCCCAATGGTTTCTCCTCTTACTGTGCTACTGAAGTCAGTAAAACTGACCAAGTCCCACATCTTGTCATTCCAAGGCACCATCCCAAAAGTAAACTCTTTCAGTCACCTGGAATTTCTGGCCATGTATACTTATTCCAAAGTGTTCCTACCCTATGATCCTTTGTTTTGCTGCTGCCCTCCTTACACGCAATTTTTCTTTCTGAGCACAGAACTCCTGTTTCATTGTTTTTAAGCTCCATTTTATTTTCAGTGTTATCACAGAATTCCTTATCACCTGCTGGCTGTAACTGAAAAATAGTTCTCTCCTAAGGACTCTCCTGTAGCCTTCCTGAGCAGCGGTGGTTGTTCTTTCATATTTCTTGTTCCATTTATCTCTTGCAGTATAACAAACTATCCCAAGATGTCAGATCTTAACACACCATTTTTATTTTGCTCAAGATATTATGGATCTGGAGTTCAGGAAGGACTCACTTTGGGCTCCCTTTTTCTCTGATCCATGTGGCATTGGCTGGGGAAGCTGGAGTTCAAGGATCCACTTCCAAGATGGCTTCTTCACTCACATGGCTGGTGCCTCAATGCTTCTTGGCTTATCTTTCTCCCCAGATTCCATTTCATCCCCATAGCATAGTAGTGACAGAGTAGACCGTTTTGTTACAGAGTGTATGGTTTTCCCAAGAGTAAATGTTCCAGAAGACTAGGGTCGAAGCTACAGGTTTCTTACGTTTTAGCCCAGAACATCACTTAAGCTATATTCTATTGACCAAAAACATCACTAAAACCCCCTCATATTCAAGGGAAGGGGAATTACACTCCACTTCTCAATGGGAGGAATAACAAAGAAATTGTGGCCATCTGTAATATACCATGTGTCTTATATTTTGGAGATGAGAGATTTTGTTCCTTCTAACTAACTCCTCCATCCTCTCTAGTTTGAATTCTGGCCCCAACATTTTCTTAAAACAGTCCTTCTTAGTGATGCTAAAGCTTTATTTTGAATCGCTGCATCCAATAGAAAATTACAGTCTCAGCTTACTGATCACACAAGCATTTGGCATGTTAAGCAATCTCTTTTCTTTTTACTCTATGACACAACACTCCTTATTTTTTCCCCCTCCATATGTGGCCATATCTTATTTTCTTGGTGGGATTATCCTCCTCTACCTGGCCATTACATATTGAATTGCAGGAAGTAAAGTCCTAGAATCTCTTATATTCAAGATCAAAAGAAAGACCAGGGATAGCAAATTACAGCCTACAGGCCAGCCACCTGTTTTATAAATAAAGTTCTATTGGAACCATGCCCATTTATTTATGCATTGTCTATGGCTACTTTTAATCTACAGTGGCAGAATATAGAGCTGGCAAGACTATAATATTTACCCTTTGGCCTTTATAAAAAATGTTAGCCAACCTCTCTCCTCTAGAATCAGTGATTGTCAAAGTGTGGTACCTGAATTAGCATTAACATACCCTGTAACATGTTAGAAATGCGAATTCTTGAGTCCTGCTCCAGATTCTATAAACCAGAAGCTCTGAGGATAAGACCCAGAGACCTGTTTTTACAAGTCCGCCAGGTAACTCAGATGCATGCTCTAATTTGATAACCACTGCTCTAGATAGCAATGAAATAAAAGAGAGAATGAGACATAACAAAGGTTAAACACATCTACTACATCTGCCATATTTGGTGCAGACTGAGCATTACAGCTAACAGATAGGATCTGCAGCAGCAACACAGGAAATATGCTTCAGTTTCAGGCTAGAGGCAGCAGCCAGGGTGACTCCACATGCCTGTGGGTGCTTCCTCTCATCTCATTCTTCTCACTCATGCACAGTTTGGTGAATATTTAGGAACTCTGAGTAGGATCCCCAGCTCCATAGCCTAGACAATTGTGTCTTGTAACTTGGGATAACTTTTTAACTTCTGTTGCGACCTGAAGAATAAGCATATGATTTGTTCTGTTCCTATGTGTGAGACACTTTATATATTTTATATACACATACTCAACCATTATAGCACAGTGATAAATAGTAATAATTCCTATATCCAAGCTCTGGCTTCAAATTCTGACTCCCCTACTTTATAGTTGTGTGTCCCTGGTCGAGTTACTTACCCAAGTTGCTGGTGTCCAGTATCATTCACTACAAAATAAGAACAATGGCTGTCTTTACATTATAGGGTTTTCATGAATTAATATATCTAATGTTCTGAGTTCACTTCCTGGAAAATAGTAAATGTTCAATAAATTAGCCATTTAGTCTTCCATAAGTATTCCACAGTAGGTATTATGCCCATTTACAGGTAATCTCTTGGGGCCTTACATTATTTAAGTAAATTTTTTTTTTCTTTTAAGTAAATTTTTTGAGGTTGTTCAGGTAGTAAATTAAAAGATAAGTTTATTGCAATCCAATGATCAAACTCCAAACCATTGTGCGCGTGCGTGTGCGTGTGCATGCGTGCGCACACACGCACACACATACACACACACACGCACACACACGCACACACACACACACACACACACACACACACACACAAACACCTTGGAGCTCTCTGGAAATTAGTTTTTCTTCAGAGCCAAACTTCCAAATAGTTCAGTTAATATTTAAAATATTGATCAAATCTTTAAAACATAAATCATTTCAAAATGTCCCATATAATTTTACTTCCTTTTTTATCTCAAATAGCATTACTAAACTTAATTAAATACGTTTTGGTAATTTGGCATTAGTTATTGTTATATTAATGAATATACATTAACTAACATAGGAGTTGGTGGTACATATGACATCAAAGTTCATTTCCATTTGAACCTTAACACCTCCTTTCTTGACAAATTATCTTGTAACAGTTTTAAAAATTATTACTTGCTATTTTCTCATGAAACAAGACATATACTCACACATGACCCCTTCACTGCCTTTCTGCAAAATCAGTGATATAAAGACCAGAGCATTCTACTCCAAAGTGATTTTCTCACCTTTTGAAAATCCTCCTAATTTTTTACTTTTAGTAACAATTTTCTAATAATTTTCAGTACAATTCAAAATACTATTTCATTGTTATGAAAATGAAACATGCTTAATTGATAATAATCTTATTGTTTTGCATGTTATGGGTATGAGGATGGGAAGGTGCATCTCTGGCCATTTGGCCATTTTGGAAATTTGTGCTGAAAGTTATACATAGAACTTATTTAGACATTTATTTGTTCTTTATGAGCACAGGAAGACATCTAAACTGAACTGTACATTGGATGGACCAGCATTGATGAAGTATTAGGCACTGGGTTAAGACACAGTCCTTGCCTTCCAAAAAATTAAGAGTTGAAAAAATTAGAGCCCTGTCATCTATATAGGGAGACATGTGTGGCAGGAGACATAACAAAGGAGGTTGTATGCAGTAAGAAGTAAACAATGTCCATTCTTTGGTGGGTTCTGTATTTCAAATCCCATTGCTAGATATGCCAGTCTAGGAATTACCTTCTCAATTCTGAACAGTTTTTATTTGTTTATTGGACCTTGAATTTTATTGCTTGATGTCTATACTTATTCCCTCCAACCATGTTTATTTATCTCTATATCTTTCCCTTTGCATTCTGCCAGAATTTCTGAACATTTCCATTTCCATTGCAGATTCAATTTTTTGCTGAGTCAATTTTACTAGTTATTGTCTCCAATGTATATTTCAATTCTATTACTACTTTTTTTATTATCTTGTAATCTTTTCATATAAAACACTTGGTTTCTTTTTATCTGATCCTAGTTTTTTTCTTACCACAGACCTGTTATAAATTAGCATCAACACAATTTTATGAATTTTATTTAGATGAGAGCAGAAATTTTTAAAAATTTTCTTTCAATTTCTGCTATGATTATATTTAAATGTTTTCTCTCTTTTTTTTCCTTTTCTAATTTTTTTGAAGAACAGAACATTTCCTAGGCCCTGCATTACCAATTGATTTATTTCCAGTTACACCAAATGAGGAGAAATCTATACTGGTCCCATGTTTGTAACAGATAGGGGTTTGATCACCCTCATTCACTTTTACTGTGTTTACTGGAAACTGAGAGAATTCCATTTTCAGCTATAAAACCAGATACTAGTTTGATTTGCATAACCCTGAGCCCCAAAGTAATTGCTCTGTAAGCATTAATTTCTCATAGATCTGCTGAACAAAAGTAAAAACTTTTCCTCTTCAACTGTCTTATGCTTTGACTCTTTAGAATACATGAGTGATTATTGTGTTAAAGAGAAGAAAGCAGAGTAGGAAGAAGGAAAAGAAATAATCTTGGCTACTCTACCAGGTACCTCTCTAAGATCTTTACATTACTTGTCTACATTAGGAGGTCTCTTAAGGACTCTAGGAGAGATCTACTATTCATATCACATATTACTTATAAGGACACTAAGGTTTGGTTAAATTAAGTAACTCAAAGTCTTGCAGCACATAGTAAGAAGATGTCTACCTGATTTCAAAGTCTATGCACTTGACCATCATGCAATGTTCTATTCTACAAAAGCTCTTTGTTGACCACGTTGGTTCATGGAAATCTATACCTGTACCCTGTCATCACATAGCATGTTTTGCCCTAGATGGCATTCCAGGATGCTTTGGTCCATTATTTGCTCTCCCCATTGCTCAGCCACTCATTATTTTGTACATGCAACTCAATAAAAGAAACTTGGAGAAAAAATTGGAAAGATGAAGCTTATTTGCAAAGATAGTCCTCATGTAATGAAGGAGATATGAATGGCGTTTGTCCTACTCTAATTTTGTGCTTTAAGCTAGAGGCAGAAAGTGGTGGTGGCCTTCAAACTCTTTCTAGGTACTTCCAAGCTGTGGTATTCTTTTCAAGTGTGAGCCTGCCCTGGCTCATGATTGAGTTTCTTAATCCATACGTATCTGTGATGCAATAGATAAAAAAATTTTCCTACTTCTGCACTATGTTGGACTCTCCACCTTGGTTTATTTGGTTATCTTAGTCTCTTAATTAGTATATTATGCTACCACATGTTTCTCCTTTAGTCAAGTTATTTTGTCAAGTTGCTTTTTGAAAGGAATTTGAGAAAATACTGAATCAAACATTTTAGGTAGCTATCATTTTGATGCTAAACCTCCACTCTTTTCTCAATGTTAGTTCTTAAAATAATATCTTAGACAGTAAAAAACATTAAGAATTGCTAGTGCTATCTTTTTTGGCTATCTCATGGCAAAGTACTTACACAGGTTAAAAAAATGAATTGCTATCTTTCATGCTATAAGTATATTGATATTAATTCTAATTAACAAATGTTTATGAAGTATGAGAATAGTGCAAAGTGCAGTGCTCAGCAATTTGAGGATAGAAATAATAAAAAAATCATAATTCTTATCTTCGAATGATTAAGAAGAGAGATAGATGTATCTACAATTCACTGTGTCTTTTTCATACCTTGAATTATACTCTCCCTACTGTAACAAAGTGTTAAGGAAGCCCAGAAAGGGAAGCAGTTATTTTTCTATAGGATCACTGGAAAAGGATTTTCAAGAAAATCTTAGCTTGGATTCCCCCAGAAGCAGATACTGAGAGTAATATTTGCGCACAAGGTTTATTTGGGAGTTGATCTTAGGAAACCAAACAGGGTGCTATGCAGGTCACTGTTATGGTCAATTGAGGCTCAATCCCTTTGGGGACTTTTGAAAGATGGTGAAAAACATATCTCAGTGTTGTTCCACTTGAGGGGTAAGGAAGATGTATTTATTTACAAAATACTGTCCATTATTGTTTGAGATCTCTGCCCAGAGGTGTCAACTTTTCAATACTTCTGACCTGTCTGCCATGTGGGATCGCTCATTCCTGTGTAGCCAGTGAAAGACCTCAGACAAAGAGTTATAAACTTGAGTGGTGCATCGAGACAGGATTTGGCTGAAGCACGCATAGCATCTGCTTCTTTGTAGGAGGTGGCATTTAAATTGAACCTTAAATGATGAGATGGTTTTTAAGCAAGTCGTGATATGGAAGGGTAAGTATTCTAGCATGCAAGAGTAGGAAGGACTAAGGCAACATTTCTGTGGTCTGCGGTAAATACAATAAAGCACCAAAGTTTAAAAATGATTCACATTTTTAAAATTAGAGAAAATTCAAGGTTATCCCTATAAATATTCATTCTCTCTCATTTGCTTTGAGTGGGAGAGAACTTAGCTCCCAAGAGTTTGCTCAGAGGGAATCATGCCTCACTAACAGCCTGTTCCCTCTTGTTAATATCTGGGTTGTTTTGAGTTACTAGACTTTTTTACTTCTCTGCAGAATTTTGGGGTTTTGTCAAAATCTGGACAAGATAGTGTGAGTTGTGTTGTTGTACATGGGAATGTCATTCCTTATATGTATCAAACTGGGGAAAAGGATAAGACCTGTTGATACAAGGCTTGGAAACATGACAGATGAGTTCAAGGAAAAACAAATAACCCAGTGGTTGGAGCATAGGTTGTAGTGCATGGTGATGGGGGCTGAAGGCGATAAGGAAGAGGTGTATATGGCTGCATAATAACTGGTCATTTCAATAATAAATATATATTATATGTTAACAATAAATATAATATATAAATTGCACATTATGTATATTTTCCTAACTTAATATTGGGCAAGAGTTCCCAGGCCTTAAACCCAACATCTTTAAAATAATGAAGAGAAGCTATCCATTATAAGACAGAAGATAGGTCATGTGCATTTTCCTTTTACTTGCACATAGGAGTGAGGAGAAATATCAAATCATGTTATCTACTTTCCAAAATTCAATCGTATCCCACCAATAAACCCATGTGTTGTTTCATTTTAACCTTAGAAAATATTGAAATTTTTGACAAGGTTGGTTATTAGTAGTTTGGGAGCTCGCATCAAAACTTGCACCTGTTTGAAAATACTTTAGTCCAAACAGACTGCTATCATCTCTGATAATACATGCCTGTGAGGTCCTGGACCCTTGGAAACCCAAGAAACCACAACACCACACCCCTGCAGTTCTTAGCCTGAATATCCTATGAGGCGCAATGCTGTCTTAACTGTGAGCTGGTGAGACTTATTTAAAGCATCTGCATTCTGTTTTGCCCAATTTGAAATAGAGTATTCAATGCCACGTGAGTATATGAAATACTGAGTATGTACAGTACTTGAGTATATAGAAGCAAGGTTTGGTTACACAGATTGTTACGGGAGTGGAAATTACGTTCTTCTGAGGGAAGTTAATGAAGCAATGGCAGTGCACAGAAACTCTGCTTAGGGAGAGAGAAACAAAAAGATTGACGAATCTCATTTCAAATAATATCAAATATGAGGAATAGTACTTAATGCCCCAGGATTTTTCTCTTTTACTTTTCAAAGTTCAGTTTCTTTCAGGATAAGAGGAAGTAAATTATCATTCCTGTTCAGTTGTCCAATCCACAGTGTGGTTGCCTTATCCTGCTCCTCCCTAGTGGTTACATGGCTGCTGGTTCAACATCTGGCCGTCTGAGCCCTATTCCCTTTAGGTTGTTTCTTCTTTATGAAAGCTAGTGGCTAGTTTGCAGTGGAGCTAGCCACACTTCCTTTTGATACCCCATGCTTCTGCTTGTTACTATATCTCCACACAAGGCAAGAAGGGTAGAATAAATTTTACTGAAGGACTTGGGGTGATAGCAATTTAAGATAGAGAAAACTTAAAATTTAGTGCTATTACAATGATTTTTTTTCCACAGTTGTTTCTTTCTTTCTTTCTCTCATTTCTTTTCTTTTTTTTTTGCGGGGGGGACATGTTAAAATGAACCTCTCACAGGGAAATTACCAGTTCCATCTGTTTTCCTGAACTGCTCTTACCATTCATGTTCTCAAAAAAAGAAAGGACTTGAAAACCTTTGTCCGCAAAGACTTATGTACCCCCATGTTCATTGCAGCACTGTTCACAGTGGCCAAAACATGGAAACAACCAAATGTCCCTGCAACAGATGACTGGATAAAGAAGCTGTGGTACATATACACAATGGAATATTACTCAGCTGTAAGAAAAGATGAAATATTGCCATTTGCAACAAAATGGATGAACCTGGAGATCATCATGCTAAGTGAAATAAGCCAGACAG